>JAJOOR010004089.1:0-62009 GCA_036250505.1 Solanum acaule | reverse complement strand
AAAATTCAACCAAGACTCATTCTAGACTTAGAATCACCCCCTGAATCCAACGGTGCCCTCGGAATTCCATTTCGAGCACCGGAACCTTGTTTGTTGACCAAAGTCAACTCTTGATCAAAATTTCACAATTTTAGCAACTTAGACATCAAATCTTCGTTTTAACTCCAAATTCGACTCCGTAAATTCTCATAGACCCGTTTCGACATTCTAAAACTGCTGGAATTGACGGAAATCCGATTCGAGTCTCGAAACTCCAAATGACTCGAAATAGCACTTTTAACCAAACTTTAACTCTTAAAAACTCAACTTTCCAAAAACGCAACTTTTCATTAATTTTCCTTCAACCCAACTTCGAAAATACAACAATTAGGACTCGGGGCAACTATCGGGAGGGGTAAAATGGTCATTTTATGAAAATTTCCAAAAATGACCTTTAGGGTCATTACAGGTAAAATGAAAATTTCAAAGTTCAATTGTTACTAAATATAGAAATATATCATTCTTTTTATAACTGGCTAAAGATGAAAGTAAATCATATAAATTAAAACAGAGAGGGTAATTTAACATCCAAATCACAGAGTTGATGTTTTTAAGATAGATATAGATATAAATAAATGATGATATGACAATGGATGTGGCTAGCTGTTATCAATTAGGTCATCGGTATATTATAACAAGTTGGAAACAACTTTATAACATGAAAAGACAAAAGTGAGAGTACAATCCATCTGTATAGTCTTTTGCATTTATGAAGACCTCATGTTCCTACTGCACACGTACTTGTAGAATATGAAGACCATAAATTTATTATTTCTAACAAGGATGATGAATATATGCACAAACACAATCTCATACCTCTCTTGGAAAAATAATGTGTAAAATGCAAATGATAAAAGTAGCATTGGTAATAATACTAGTATTCTTCTTTTGTAGTAATAATAATGATCAAGTTGAAGGGCAAGTCTCTTATGGTTTCTATGATAAAGTTTGTCCACAAGTGGAAAACATTGTCAGAGATGGTGTTCAATCTATGTCTCTCACTGATCCTACTACTCCTTTTGCTCTCTTAAGACTTATGTTTCATGATTGCCAAGTTCAGGTTCATTTTTTTCATTTCTTAACACATGACTATATATATATATACTATACAAAAATATTTCCAAAATTCTTTTAGTTAGTGTGAAAAAGAATGCCTAGTATTAGTTTTATTTGTGCTTGTAACTTTCATTTTTTCAAAAATTTACCAAGTTTGAGACACCTTGTCTATCAAGATTACTTAATGTGATTTAATTTTTGTTGTTTTTAAAGGTTTTTATATGGATATTGTTGTGCAAAGTTGGGTATAGGGTTTAGATCTAGTAATTAATTAGTTCAATGTGAGCGTACGTACATTGATTATTATGTAGTAATATTTTGAAGCATTAGTTAGAGGCAAGTGCAACAAACGCTAGAAGATTTGTATGAGAATAATCATAGACATTAAAATCAAAATACTGTAATAAATTAAGGAGAATGTGGCAATCAAAAGTGGGTTCTACTATCTTATCATTATTTATTTTTAATTTATTTTTTTAAAAAAAAAATCTTTTAACGTGTTTTCATAAATAATATTAAGACAGATCGTGATAAATTTCTATACCTATTAGGGGAGATCTCTTATGTGATAAAGAGAGGCGGAGCCAGGATTTCAGATTAGTGGGTTCTAAATTTTTTTTAAAAAACAATGATCTTAACCTAAAGTAATAACCATCAAATTTTGAACATTTTTACTATAATCTTCAATATTGTTCTAAGTGAGGTTACAATTATTAAATTCACCACTAATATTTTGGCACCTAAAATAAATATAGTTTAACTATCATCTTGAACCATTATTGCCCGTCAACCAAAAGTTAAAATTTTGAAAAGCAAACAACAATTATTTTAATATAATAAATTATCAATATGTGGAATAACCCTAGAATCAAAGATTAAAAATCAAGTTTTGAATAGATAATCATACCATGTAAAAGCAAACAAGTTAGAAAAAAAATGAAAAGAGAGAGACAAATGGTAACAATTAAATCAACAATAAAAGTTAGAACCCTAACTTTTGAAAAAAAAAAGAAAAAAAGAAATTGGGCTTAAACTTTTTGAATGTCCGATTAGGATGTTGTATTAGAGTACAACACAAACACTTTTTTCCTATTTTTTACACTTACAGATTTTTTTTATTTTTTATTTTATATATAAACCCATGTACATATGAAATTATCACAAATACTTTTTTCCTATTTTTTAAAATTATTTTTTACACTTATAGATTATTTTTTTTATATAAACCCATGTACAAATGAAATTATCCCAAAAATAAATTGTGGATACTGAGTTTCGAACCCGTCCAGTGGGGGCCGAATGAATTTATTGGGTGTGGAGATACCGCTGGACCAATTATTTCATTGTGTTTGTGGGTTCGCAGGAAATAAATATATGCATTTTATTTCATATTTTTTATACAAATATAAAGTTTACGGAAAAGTCAGTGGGTTCGGCTGAACCCCCATCCGATACGGTACCTCCGCCCCTGGTGATAAAGATGGAAATTTTAATTAAAAAAATATGTTTTGGTTCAGGTTCAGGTTCATTGTTTCATTTCTTAACACACTGTATATATACTACTAAAAAAATATTCCAAAATTGTTTTAGTTGCCTAGTATTAGATTGGCTTAAAAAAAAGTACTACTTTTAAACAGTAACTTTTTAAAGTGTTGAAAGTTATTTTAAAAATAAGTAGTTATGTGTTGGATAAAAGTGTTGCAGTTGAAAAAAAATTGTTGATGTGTTTGGCAAATAAGTGTTGTTAAACACTTTTTTTAATCAAAATATCTGAAATACCTTTAAAACTATTAACATAATAAAAAATTGATTAATCTAAGGTTTTTATTTCTAAGAAAAATTAAAACAAAATTAATTTATATTTTAATTCAATTTCAATAACTTAATATTTAAGTTAATTTTAAATGTGCAACTTATTTTAAATTTCAAAAAATATATAATTTGAATAGATCACATGAAAGAATTTGAATATTGTTTAAAAGAATTAAGGGTAAAAAAGTAATAGACTTGATCAAAGAAAAATGACTTTTAAGTTAAAATAAATAAATAAGGGTCACTCTACTTTTAACTTTTGACTTATTTTAAGTCACTTTGACTTATTTTAAGTTCTTATAATTGTCAAACATTCTCCCAAGTCAAAAACCGACTTTTAAGTCAGTTTGACCAACTTTTAAAGCCCATCCAAACGGGCATTTAGTTTTGTTTGTGCTTGTAACTTTCATTTTCCTAAAATTCATTTACAAAGTCTGGAGACACCTTGTCTATCAAGATCACTTAATGTGATTTTTGTTGTTTTTAATGATCAACTATTTATTTAAAGCATGATAAAGTGGTACGATATTTAATCAGGAGGTTTTTATATCGATATCGTTGTGCAAAGTTGCATATAGAGTTTAGATCTAGCAAATCAGTACAATGTCAGCTAGCGTACATAGTTTATTATTGGGAAACTTACAAAAATGATTATAATATGGACTTAATTAGAGATCTATAGCTATAGTTTACTTAATTACGAATCATAACTACATGTTAGGAGTGAGAGAGAGGCGGTGAGATCTAGGAGAAGGAGGAGAGAGACTGAATATATGTTGTATGATCAGGTTGTATCATGAATACAATTGATACAACTAATTTGTATCAAAACGAATACAATTATATTTATTTTAGGAGGAGAGAGATGAGTGAGATCGAGAGAGGGAGGAGAGAGAATGAATACATGTACTTGTATTTGTTGTTTCACAAATACAAATACAGTTGATACAAATACAAATATAATTATCTGAATTCAATTGATTTGTATCATATATCGAATATAATTGTATCAATTTTATTAACAAACACAATTCGTTTCGACAAATATAATTGACAGAATACAAATTGTCATAATACAATTGATACAAAATACGAATACAGTTGATACATAATACAAAATATTGTTGATAATATGGAATACAAATACATTTGATACATAATACAAAATACAATTGTCATATTTATGTGGAATGTTTTTTGTGCTGCAACTATTTGGGTGAGAGAGAGGGGGAGAGAGGAGAGAGGCAAGAGATAGGTAGAGAGGAGAGATAAATTTGCTATAAAATCTTACATGTAGCTACACATTGCAATAATTTAAACTATAGTGGTTTATCGTATATACATATCAGATGTTTGCTTTGTTGTGTAAACAAATTGTGGCAGGGGTGCGATGGTTCGATTCTGGTGGATTTGGAGAGCAATTCATATTATAAATCAGAGATGAGATCAAGCAGAAACTTGAGAATCAGAAAAAGAGAAGTAGTGAATTTGCTTAAATTTGTTGTAGAAGCCCAATGCCCACATCAAGTATCGTGTGCTGACATTCTCATTTTGGCTGCCCGTGAAGCTATTTCTGTTTCTGGTGGTCCAAGAATTGATGTTCCTTTGGGACGCAGAGATTCTTCCAACCCACCAAATTCATCGTTAGCAGATTCCTCACTTCCTCCCTCAAACTTGGGAGTCAATGACATGCTTCAACTTTTTGCCCAAAAAGGACTCTCACTTGAAGAATCTGTTGCCATCAATGGTATGTACCTACCTATGATATTTCATCTTTAGGTTTTATCACTTGAACTTGTTCAACATTTAAATTATAGGTCCAAATAAGTATATTTAAAAGTTATTACACTATTCTACATGATCTCGAGAGAAAAGCATGAGTTCACATAAATCTAGTGACCCATACGCCCCTGTATATGATATTTCATCTAATGGTCCATATTAGAGTCAAGGGGATATCTTTGAAATTTTGATTTGAAATCATCGTCTGTGTTTGTATTTGAAATATGAACACAGATTTTATTTTAGATTATTTTTTGAAATTGGAGGATTTCAAATTTCAAGATTTTGGTTTCAATTTAGTAAATATAAAACTTGACTCATAAGTTTATATATTGGACAAAAGATTCATCATTTTAAATTTGATGTGAATAGATTATCTGTACCAGGTAGAAGAATTAAAGAATAATTAGTCATTACTATAGTTGATTTTTGGACCAGTGGATTTTTGTAAAATTATATATTATGTGAAGTTTGTTATAACATGTAATTGAAAGGGGACATGAATATATATGATTTATTGATGCAACATCTTATATAGGATATTTTGATATCTTGTTCATGAACTATAGTCTACTTATTTTGGTAAGTTGCTATAAGAAAGTTGGAAAAGATTTGATTTTCACAAGTTGTTTGGTTTTCATAAACGAGAAAAAATATGACTTAAAAAATCTAAGTTATATGTCCAAAAAAAATATAACTTCAAATCAATTTGATTTCAAATAATGTCCAAAGGACCTAAATGAGTCCATTCACATAAGTTTAACAGTATGAATATAGTTCTTGGCTTCAACTTATCATGCTTTCCAAATGTTGGTGCAGGGGCACACACATTAGGAATAACACACTGATTCAGCATCGAAAGCAGGCTATATGATGAATCAAAGAGTGATGAACCCAATGAACATGAGTTTGAGTTGTACTTGAAATTGAGTTGTCCAAAAGGCTCTTTAACCTCAAACGTTAGCTTTGTGCTAAATGAACCTACAACACTCACCTTTGACAATCACTACTTCATCAATGCCATCAATGGCCGTGGAGTTCTGAGGATCGACGCTGAAATCCCTTTTCATCCTCGTACTGCTCCCTTTGTACAACGTTTTGCAGCTGATCAAGATGCATTTTTTAAGGCTTTCTCTTCTGCGTTTGTAAAGCTTTCTACTTATGGGGTTCTCACTGGTTCTCAAGGCATGATTAGAAGAAGTTGTAATGCGTTGAGTTTATGAAAAAAATATTAATTTAATTTAGCTACATGCATGGTGTGGCATTACGTTGTTTCTATATATATATATATGTTGCTCGGATCCTCAAAAAATATGTTATACAGTATTTTTGGAAGATTTAGGCAACATATATATTGCCAATAAAACTTTTAGGATTATGTATTTGATAAGGAGAATTTGTTAGTAGCTAAAGCCACATGATGCGGCATATCTACTGTTTCTATATATGTTTCTCGGGTCTTCTAGATATGCATTATTTTTGGATATCGTAGGACTCACTCTCCTTGATTTTGAAATTGGACACCGGAATACCAAAATTAGACATCGGAGGACTCTAGCTATGCCTTAATTACAATTATTAAATAGTTGAGTGCAAACAAAGAGTATAATGATGACAAAAGAGATACCATTAAGGGTATGGTCGTAGAATGATATAAGTTAAGAAATGGGTTCGAGAATCAGAAGTGAACGCAAGATTTGAAGACTTCGATTCCATCAATATTATCTTAATTTAGACTTTAGCGAAACTTTGGATAACAATTAACAGATAATGTAGTATTCAATTGGTTACTAATGACTCAATGTGATGAAAACTAGCTACCTTTCACTGCTTGCAACAAGACACGAAATACTTTAATATCAAGTTTGTCATGCTCCAAATTGTAACCACACACGAGCCTCGTAAGGCCGAGCTGCGTGCTGAAGCCAAATGTACATCTCCTGAACCTGCTGAGTGTTTGGATTATTCTTTGGTAAGAAATGGTAGGATTTCCTTAGTGGGCCTTTTACTGTGCAAACGCGGGTGATTGCATTGAATTGCAGGTCCAATTGGTTTTGAATGTGAAGGTTGGTAGTTGAATTATTTATTTTCTTTCAACCAATGCCTATTTAAATGTGAAATCCAGTAAACTACGGACTGCAATTTAATATTCTGTTTCTGTTTATGGGAATGCATTATTGTTCAAGATTGGCTCCACCAAATCACAACTTTCTATGATTTGGTAGTGCTGATTCTGCAGTTATCCGTTTAATGCGCAAAAACTCTCATTAAACGGTTACAGACATGGTTAAAGAAATCTGGGAAAGATGGACAAAAAGAAATGTGAATATTTAAAGAGGGAAAAGGGTTAAAAGTTAGGTTTACTCTTCGTTACACTATGTGGTTATTCATGCCCTTGCCATTATAAAATTTGTCATTTGTACTCCTATTTGAACGGAAATCCCCATATCAATCAAAATTAACCCTAGTTTCTTTTAAACGACCCATTCCCATTTGAAACCTGTACCCGATCCTCTATCTATCTTAACCCAAATAAAAATAAATCCATTTTCAATACCCATTTCCAAAAAAAAAAACCCTATTTGCTGATGAATTCTTCTTCTTCTTCTTTGATGTCAAAGAAACGGGGGAAACCATCTTGACAAATACCCCTCCATTTTCAGTACTTTTACTTCTCAATTCTCATCATCATCTTTGCTTTCCTAATTTGTTGATTCTTCTTAATATTCACTCTGTTCTGCAGAACTTGATATTTTCCCTGTTATTATCGATTAAGCACTTCTTGATATTCAAATGATTTTGGCTGCTCAACAAAATCCTTTAAAGAAAGCTCAAAACAAGATGAAGGCGTGTTCTTGACCATTTTCATGAGCTCCCGTTAGCCTCTAGCTATAGCTTGAGCTCTAGAACTCGACAAAGAGATCGGCAATCAATCAGATGGACTGGACTTCTTGGTGGACTATTTCTCCATAAGAGTGGTGAAGAAGCACCAGACTTATCATCATCTTCATGATGTTCCTTTTTTAAGCTCTAAATTGAACATTATTCCTATGTTTTTGTTATACTTGAAAATCAGAATTGTGAGTTCCTAACTGTCATTTAAGATTGTGACAGAAACAAGAATATGGCTATGGATATTGGGGGTTTGTTTTCTTGGATCAAGTATGGTTTTAATGGACTAAATAAGAGAAGAAGCATTATTAAAAAAAATTATGGGGACTATAATTTGTATAAATGAAAAACTTATAGTTAGCTATATAGTAAAGAATTACGATTAAACTTTTTTTTCAATTCTAGATGAGTTGTATACAAAGTTGTCAAAGTAAAGTTTTAAATTTTCTTTTGATGTTATAAGTCTCTTGCTCCATTGATATTGACTTAGACTTTGTCATTAACAATCTTATTTGTTTGCACTTAATGAAGGTGTTAATCTTTATCATTCAAATGTGAGTCATTAACTGAAAACTCCATTAATGGAGGTTAAAACATACTGAATTATAGAGAGAAATCAAAAGGAAGAGAAGAGAAGAGAAAGAAATATTATTGAGCTGAATTATTCTATTGTTACATTGAATCTGATCCCTTTACATTGTTACTTAATATCTAGTTATAGATGGTAGGATTGTAACCACCTTCTTAACTAACTATGGAAGCTTCTAGAACATTCCTAACAACTTAACTAACTCACACCATACAACTTGCTTAAACTTCAATGTTGATTAACACTCCCCCTCAAGCTTTATGGTTGAAACACATTCTTCATTCCAAGCTGGCTCATTAAGCTGGTATGTTGAACCTTTCCCAGACCTTTAGTTAGTAGATCAGCTAATTATTCTTTAGTGTTTATGTGTTGAGTCTTTAGCATGACTTGACTATCCCTTCATTGACATGCTCATCATATTGAACTGATGTGAGCTTTTGATTCATTTCTAAGGTGTGCAGGCTGGTTTTGCTCCCCCTAGGACAGACTCAGATATCAATTCTAATGCATACTTCCTTTGTGACATGAGTATCCCTTTGTTGGACCTGAAGAACTCAATTCCTAGAAAGAACTTTAACTCTCCCAAATCCTTCTTCTTGAACTTCTTCTGAATGTCCAGTCTAGTGTCACACATGAGCTGTTGATTGTTTCCAGTGATGAGCAAATCATCTACATAAACCAACACCACAACAATATCATTTCCAGTGTGCTTAGTATACAATGAATAGTCATAATGACTCTGCTTGAACCCCATATCTACCAAGGCTTCAGTTAACTTTATATTCCATTGTCTTGGTGCCTGCTTGAGTCCATATAAGGACTTGTGTAGTTTGCAGACCTTGTGAGTCTCACCCTGTCTGGCAAACCCACTAGGAATAACCATATAGACCTCCTCAAGAAGATCACCATTGAGGAAGGCATTATGAACATCCATATGATAGATATACCAACTCCTAGATACAACAAGGGCCACAATAGATCTAACAGTCACCATCTTAGCGACAAGACTGAAAGTCTCTCCATAGTCAAGGCCTTCCTTCTGGCTAAAACCTTGTGCCACCAAGCGTGCTTTAAATCTTTCCACAGACCCTAAGGAAAGGTATTTGATCTTGTAGACCCACCTACAACCAATGGGCTTCTTTCCAAGAGGGAGATCCACTATACTCCATGTGTTGTTGCTTTCTAAGGCATCTATCTCCAGCTGCATTGCCTGGACCCAAGCAGGATCAGCAGCAGCCTGTTGAAATGACACAGGCTCACACAAAGCTGAGTAGGCTTGAAGAACATGTTGATAGGACTGAGATAAATGAGAGTATGAAAGATGATCAGCTATAGGATAGGAACATGTATTTCCTTTAGACTGAGTGACAAAATCCTGTAGCCATAGAGGAGGCTTGCTGGTTCTAGTAGATTTTCTGGTGGGAACAGGTAGAGCAACCAGTGGTGACTGAACTGGAGATACTGGACAAGAATCAACAGTGACAGAACTATCAGGTGATGGGATACAATCAGCAGCTGGTGAGACACATACAGTGTTATCAGTGGGCACCAGTAGGTCCAGGACTGGAAATATTGGATTGGATGATTCTTGTACATGCTTGAAAGGAATTATGTGTTCTTGAAATACCACATGTCTGCTTACAAAAAAAAGGAATGAGCATGGAGATCAAATAATACATAGCCTTTCTGTGTTGAAGAATACCCCATAAACACAACAGAGATGGCTCTAGAGGAGAACTTGTCCAATACTCTAGGACATGTAGCATAACAAAGACACCCAAACACCCTTAGATGAGACAAGGATGGAGGATGCCTATATAATTTCTCATATGGAGACTGAAAGCCAAGTATCCTTAAAGGAAGACTGTTCAAAATATAGACAGCAGTAGAAACACACTCACCCCAATACCTGAGGGGAATAGCAGCCTAAAATCTGATGGACCGAGCTATATTCAGAATGGACCTGTGTTTCCTCTCAACTACTCCATTCTGTTAAGGGGTATACACACACGAGGATTGGTGGGCAATGCCAAGTTCACTTAGTAAGGCCTAAAAGTTGTGACCCATATATCACAGTGCAACAATTCAAAAACAGAACTGGACATAGTAATGCTTAAAGGAAATGGAAGCTTTGTGTGCTTAGCAACAGGACACACTGTGCAATGAGAATGATCTTTTCCTCCTAAAGACCTAATAAACTCATGTCGCTTTATTATGTCAAGAGGTGCATGTCCTAACCTCTTGTGCCATACATCAACTGAGTCAGAAGTTACAGGTACATCAGTTGACTTAGTAACATTCTTTACAGAGTTTGTTTCACTAGGACTCCTACTACTATTCACCAGCTTCTTTGGAGCTTGAGTTGGTCCACCTTTTAGTATGTAGAGTCCATGTTGTTCCTTACCAATCCCCTTCACCTGACCATTTGAGAGATCCTGAAACACATAGAAGTCAGGAAAGAATGTTACCATGCAATTAAGCTCCTTAGTGATCTTGGACACTGATAGTAAGTTAACTCTGAAGTCAGACAGATATAATACATTTGATACAGGCTGGTTTGTAAACAGGCATGTGCTACCAATGTGAGAGACGACAGTAGTGTTACCATTAGGCAGATAAACCTTATTTTGTGCATCAGTAATAGATACAGTACTAGTGTCTAATGTGTCAAGATTGGAGGTGATGTGATGAGTAGCTCCAGTGTCTACTACCCATTCTCCTATATCATATGAACACAAAAGAGCAAAAGTATATATACCTTCATCTACAGAGGCCACCTTGGTAGAAGAATCTACTGTGTTATCACCTCCATTCTTGGATAAGAGCTGGAGAATTTGTTGATACTGGTCCTGAGTGATAAATCCTCCAGAAGTTTGAGCTGCAGTTGAAGAAGTTCTTGACTCAGTACTGAGGGCTGTATCAACCTGATTAGCATAAACTCCAGTAGTCTGGCCTTTCCTCTTTGACTTAAAATCAGTTGGATATCCAACAATTTTGTACCATTGTTCCTTAGAATGACCCTTGCAACCACAATGATCACATTGCAACAAATGCCTTTTATTCTTGTAACTACCAGATGAGCTTGCACCACTACTGTTGTAACTTCCACTTGCACCTGAGATATTACTAGAACTTCCTCCTTTGAATGTGCTTGAACCTATGTGAGAGTTTGAATTCCTATTACTGTACATGACTGTGCCTTCAATTGCACCAGGTCCTGAATTAAGTGAACTCGAATTCACTAGACTTCTCTGACACTCTTGGTCCATAAGAATAACATAAGCTTTGTTCAAGGTGGGGATAGGACTCATCATGAGAATTTGACTTCGAGGTGGTGACTATGACTCATTCAAATCCATAAGAAACTGAAGAAGTCTCTGATACTCACAATGTTCACCAAACTTCCTTGATTCTGGACAAGGACATGAGGGACATGGCATGATAGCATCATACTTATCCCAGAGGTCTCTTAGATTGGAGAAGTAGTCGGCAATTGCCATTGTGCCTTGAGTGAGAGTGTGAATCTCTATGTGTAAATGAAATATCCTAGATCCGTTTACAGTATCGAACCTTTCTCTCAGATCCAGCCATACCTTACGAGCATCAGATGCATAGACAACTGAACTAAGAAGTCCAGGTCGAACAACATTCATTATCCAGGATAAAACTACAACATTACATTTTTTCCACTGATCATGTAACACAGGTTCAAACAGGGATTTAGGAAATCTTCCATCAACAAATCCTAACTTGCTGCATCCTATAAGTCCAATCCTAAACGATCTACTCCATAGTGCATAGTTCTCAGATCCAGTTAATTGAAGAGAGATCAAAGAGCTACCTGGAGTGTCTGTGTGTTGAAGAAACAATGGATGATTATGGTCGATTACTGGAAACGAATCCATGGTTGTAATCCCAGCACTTGTACCTTCAGTAGTTGAATCGATTGCCATTTGTAAAACCTAAATTGCAGCTGAATTTGACCTTTGATGCTTCCTTGCGAGTCATCTTTGAACAAGGATGAACTCTGAGCATCCAGTGGTGAAAGCTACAGGAGAATTAGTCTTCGATCAGAAGCTCTGATACCATGAAAACTCCATTAATGGAGGTTAAAACATACTGAATTACAGAGAGAAATCAGAAGGAAGAGAAGAGAAGAGAAAGAAATATTATTGAGTTGAATTATTCTACTGTTACATTGAATCTGATCCCTTTACATTGTTACTTAATATCTATTTATAGATGGTAGGATTGTAATCACCTTCTTAACTAACTATGGAAGCTTCTAGAATATTCCTAACAACTTAACTAACTCACACCATACAGCTTGCTTAAACTTCAATGTTGATTAACATTAACTTTGTTTGTGTTCAAGGTTTGAATGTTAATCATTCAGATCTTAATTATTAAGTTTGATTGTTTTTACAACCACTTAATAAGTCTGAATAGATTTGAATGATTAAGATATATAACCAAGTCTTAATATCATTAAGATGTCTATTTAAGCATTTCTATAAAGATGACAGTTCACGACTACTCCATCTACTTTAACCCACCATCCACAACTACAATTTCAGCCACAATTATCCCGTATCGTTAATCACCACTACTTACCATCCAAAACCATCATCTCAACCTTCCATATGGTTTCCACAATATGTATTACACAAGTGATACTAGCAGGCAATAAACATGCATGCATACATATATATTGGATAATACAAACCATCATCTATATATCAATGACCCAGTACTATGCCCCATTATGAGTACACATTACCCCCCACGCCCTCCTAATTATCACAAGTTCCAGAAATAATTATAACCCATCAATTTCATAATACTTGACCAAACAATTTGTTATGACCCAAAATACACCCTAGACGTGACATGGCGTATAAGACCCCGAGAGGCCCTACACAAGCCACTTGATATATATACAACATAACATAATAGAAAATATGAGAAAGTTTAAGCAATAAGTCTCATATCATAAAAGAGTTTGACATAAGAGTGGAAGTCTAATAATAGTCTTGAGAAGCTAAAACATCTTGAAAAGCCTTTTTAGGAAGAATCATAAATTATGAACATGGTCAATGCATCTTAAAACATAATAAAAGGTTCATAAAACCTTTGAGAGAAACTTAGTTCGTTCTGTGAGATATTATCTTTAACCGACAATAGACTATGCGAGCTATGACATGGAATTCGATGTAACTCCCACACCGAGAAGGGAGAGTCTACTAGCCAAGGTAGAACTCTGTATCATTCATTAATATGCTATTTCTAAATTTGCTAGCTAGCTAGGTCATTTAAGACAATTCTACAGGGGCACGTAGTTTGGAACTAGAGGTTGCTACTAGAGACTACCATATTTGAGCCTCCACCTCAAGTACTCTCTGTGCTAAGTTAAATCCCAACAGAATAGATTAAGTCAATTATCAATGTATAACATTAAGATAGGCAATAATCAACATGCTAATTCAAATCATGGAGTCATCATAGAGTAGCTCCTTTGATCATGAATCATGCATGTGTGAGATAACCTTTCACAAAATCATGATTCCTTAATATGTGAGAAAACCTTTCACAATTTCTTTGATGCTTATCTTAAAAGCAACCTTAGATCATAAACAACTTTTACATCATAAATTATGCATTACTATTATAAATCATATTCATATCTTCATAGATTCATAATCAAAATCATGAATAATACATGAGTCTATATAAAATCAATTCAAAAACATGTAATTGAAATCTAAATATGCATAGAAAGATTGAAATTGTACAATTAATACAAAATTAAATGAGACCCATGAAGATCACATGAAATCTTGAGCAATTTATGTGAAATTGAATTGGAAACTTAGAAATCCTTTGGGACTCATTGGTTGAATGATATGCAATGGTGAAATCCCACATACCTTGATGATCAAAGCCCAAAAGCGATGGAGGAAAAAAGGAGACTTGAAGCTTGAACCCTATATTTCTTCCTTGAATCTTGAAAACCCTATATTTATTTCTTGAAGCTTGAGAGAATTTGGGGAGGATGAACTTGGATGGGAATTAGGGATTTGAGAGAATAAAAGAGCTTGGGTATAATTAGGAGTTGAAATAAAGTCATAGGTCTTAAAATTAGGGTCTAAATGACATAGTATAAGTATTAAATGCATAGGAAAAGACCTAAATACTCTTAAGAATAACACTTGGATGACTTCTACGGTTTGGACCTATGGTCCTTAGGACTTTCTACATCCCGTACCAGTCAACAATAAAACCAACTTTAGAAATCTAAAATTCATTCAGCTTCCCACGAAACCAATCTACGATCTGTCGTTCATTCTACGATTCGTAGACCTCTTTTGTAGACCCCAAGTTCAAGTCCAAAATTTCACTAAGTCTGAATCACATCTACGGATGCCATTTATGACCTGTCCAAATTCCTACGTCTCGTCCTGGCTACTTGTAGGTCAAACTTCAGAAACTTGAATTTTCCAAAAACTTAACTCAACTCTACAACTTTCCTTCTATGGATTGTAGGTCTTCCTACGGTCCATAGATAGGACTCATAGTTACTGCCTCAGTAAATATTCTGCACTTTTTCTTTTCAACTTGACTTTTCCACCAAGCCACCTTGACAAAAAGATCCAAGGTTAATAATCAAGAACTAGAATCCTTAACCAATCAGACTTTGTGCCAGAAGACCTAGACATGAAAACTCGCGTTAATCTACAAAATGCCATGCAATAGAAAAAAAAGTCTAACTACTAATTAAGTTAAGAAAACCTAGCTTACATAGGCTCCAAACAATGTTGCAAAAGTCTGATCGTGAACCTTGATTCCTTTTGTGAAACTTTAGCTTGTTCTTGGTCCAAAATAATAGTATAATACAAAATCAATCACAAATGACCTAAATATTTTCATATTATTGCAAATCCCATATCCTAGGCAAACCTCATGATTTTTTCACCCAAACTAGGCCTTTTTACCATTAATTCACCTAAAACTACCAATTCTATGGTTACATTAGTGAACTATGGTAAATAAATATGGAAAAAAGTATAAATATACCTCCAAACTATCACAAATGGTATGTCAATACCCTGAATTACACTTTAAGATTGTGTATACCCTTATTGTCAATATTTTGGATCGTCTATACCCTTAAGACTAACAGATTGACATGACGTGGCTTCATCTAAATAATTTACCCAATTTTATTTATTTTTTACCCAAAAATTAAAAATCCATCCGACCCACAACAAAAAGGGGTGGTGCCAAAATCCATTCTTCATTTTCATCAAAAACCATCACGCTATTCTTCTCAACCCACCATGACCATGAAATCAAGAACATATCTTTCAAGAAAGAAGATGACTTGTTCACTAAAACTATTCTCTTATTCACTTTCACTTCAAACTTTGTATCTTCCACATTCCATCCAGCTTCAACATGTAAAATCCCCTGCAAGTTGTGTCAATCTTGTGTCCTTCGAATTCTTTAAATCTGTAGACTTTATGCTTGCTAACAAAAAAAAAACTTCATCTTCATTTAGCAGAGTAGGGATCTAGGTTATTGGGTGCTTTGTACATCATCTATTTCAAGAATATTTTCAACCCCTTTCAACAATAACAAATCGATTTAAGCTTGAAATTTTCAATTTGATTGTAGACCCACTTTAAATCTTGAAGCTTTGCCCATCAATGGTGGTAGTACTTTCTCAACCCCTTTCAATAACAATAATCATTTTGAGTTTGAAATTTTCGATTCGATTGTAGACCTATTTTTAAGCTTGAAGCTTTATCCATCAATGGTGATATTTTTTCCAATCCCTTTCAACAATAATAAATTGATTTGAAAAAAAAATGAAATTGGTTTCTTGATTTTCATTGAAATAATATGCTTCTGGGGTTTTGTTTGTGAGATTTGGAGAATGGTGCCAATGAAAATGAATTGAAGAACATTTTCCTTTGGAGCTTGAACATTTTTCCTTCACTAATGTTGTATTCAATTTTCCTTAGAAAAATTTGTTGTCTCCATCCTTGTCGTCACCCTTATATGAGAAATTTTTGCTAGAAAAATTATTTGTTTCTTCATCACAAGAAATATCGTCATTCTTGTCAAATTCTACTCGAATCCTGATGTGTGGTTCTTTATCGTAGCCTTTTCCTTGGTGGATACGATGACCACTCAATTGGATCTTTGTCAAATGTGATCCTTCTTGGCGCTGGAAACGTAACATTTATCTTGTCCGCAACACTAGAAAACCCTTGATACAAAATCAAGAATTTCAAAGTATACAAACAAAATGGATTGAATCTCTAATATTGTTTTATTTACCTTGTATAGACCATTACTATTAAGAGCTTTGGTAATCGAAATATTAATGCAACTGAAAAAAAAACCCAAAAAATTAATTATATTTCAGACAACAGAAAGTAAAGAACTGACTTGACTGTATTTTCAAGAAAAGAAGTTTTCATAAACGATACCTCAGTGAAAAAATTAGTATATAGTTTAGTTGTACATTTGCCACCGGAATAACTTTGTTGATTACCGAGTGAAATGCAATTTATGATTGCGTAATTTCTTTTCTGCTATAATTTTTCAAGTCGGATAAGAAGAAATTGTTCCATAACTGAGTATTTTTTGTCGTCTCCTCTAGTCTTGATGAAGAGATTGTTATGTTCATTCCAAACATCATTCTGCTTTTTTTTTTGTCCGGATGAATGGTCACTCGCTTCTCCAATCTTGCACTGAGGCGGTGCAATGCCTTTAAAAATGAGGCATCCGTCTAAGGCTTCCAAATTTGAGAGCCTCCATTTTTTTTTTAATGATAATAGAATTATTATAAGTTTTTTTTAACAAGAAAATAAATTATATTGTGTCTTTCTTTTAGTTCGTTTCGAAACATTAAAAAATGTTTCTTTCTTTGTTGTCTATTTTTAAATTTAACTCCCACATGACATATTTAAAATCACAAGATTAAAATATATTTTGGTATATATATACTCATATATCTTTAGTTTAAGGCCATAGAAAAAATAAAGTTTTTTCATTAAAAAGAAGAAATAACTATGGATTTCAAAAAAGAAGAAGAGAAGTTAGGCGTCCGATTTACTTTTGGATTTAGGTCACTAATTAATATGAGCCACCACTGATCTTTCAAACTGAAATTCCATTTTAAAAATATTTCCATGGTGAAAACAAATTGGGTTCTTTCGAATTTTGAAATGAAAAATGAAAGATACGTGGAACCAATAGGAATATTCACTTAGTTGAAAAAATAATAAATATATACTTTAGCGCGATGAAACCCGCTAGTCCACAATTAAAATTTTCAATTGGAAAGGGGTAAAGAAAAATTGGAAGTAAAATGTGTTTAAAGAAAAATGAAATAATATATTTATTTAGGATTTTGTTTTACTCATTAAATAATAATAGTGACATTTTTAATGAGAAAATTTAATAAATGACACTTTTAAGAGTGAATATTATTAGTCCTAACAGAACTTTTTTAAATTTCAATATATGACATTAGATTTCTAACGATACCTAACGAATAATAAATTCATTAAAAACAAAATACAGAAAATGAATGTAAATAATACTTAATCAATTAATTTACAATATCCTTTCCTTAAATATAGTGTTTTATAATTAACATGATATATATATCTATGCCTCGATTTCTCCAAATAGTTGGTCACTATTTTGGTTGTTATCAATATCCATCTCCTATTTTGGTTCTTCCTTTCATCATTTTCTCTAGGAATTTCTTTTATTGCTTTGAAAATTGATATCATTTGTATTTTTATTTTATTTGAATATTTTTTTTCAAAAATAAGTATTCTTATTTCTTTAATCTGTTTTGTTTTCGGAGTATGTATTTTTTTGTAACATATTTTTCTAGACAATTTTTTTTTGTAGGGATCTACATAAAGTTGACAATGAATTTCTGTTTGAAAAAACTGTATAATTTACAAATAACATCTTATATATATATATATATATATTTTTTTTTATTTTTTTTAAATTTTAAAAATATTTTTTAAAAAAACAAATAAGTATTCTTATTTCTTAAATCTACATAATTTACAATTAGCATCTTACATATTTAAATTTCCAAAATAAAGAATGAAATGATCCTCCGAGTCATTTTCTTCGTTTTCAGATCTTTTCAAAGTTTAGAGCTTTGCTGTAGCGACCCCAAGTCATTTATGACTTGCTAAGATTGACAGTTCGGTCGCCTGATCGTTCATTTGGAATCTGTGCGAATTTTCATATTTTGGAGCCTTTAAAAGTTGAAAGACGGCCTCAAAATGGAATGCTGACAATTTCATCAGCTCCGAAAGGGCCATTTTAGGCTAAGGGCATGGTTGGTTTGGGCTCCGAGACTTCTGGTGAGAGTTTGTGTCGTTAGGCGTGTTAACTTGGAAGCTTAAGCCAATGTTTGAAATGGCAATTTATGTATACTCGTTTAGCTATAACTAGGTCACCAATTGGAGTAGAGGCTGAGAAGAGTTCTGGGAGGATTTCTGGATTGACACAAAAGTTTACTTCTATATAAGGAGTTACGAACGAAAGTGTTGCCCCTAGATCTAACAATGCTTAAACATCAAAACAAAAGACTTGTAACATACCCACAACCATATCGGGAGAATTTTCCTGATCCTGTCGAGCCTGGAGAGCATATAACCTGTTCTGGCGCTGGCCACCACTTGTACCAGACGAGGTACCCTACTGAGTAGGGCGACCCGCTGGAGTTGTATATTGAGTTCTGTTATCTCCTTCACCCTGCCTAGCAGAAGGGCAATCCTTCAACCTATGACCAAGCTGACCGCACCCAAAACACCCCTCTTTGCTAGCAAGACACTCATCCGGATGATTTTTACCATACTTAGGACAAGATGGAAAAGTCTAGTTACCTGAAACACTGCCCTTAGAAATAGAGTTTGATGCCCTCCCTTTCTAATCCTGTCATAGCCTTGGGGATAGAGCGCTAACTGATGAAGGCGATGGGGCTATAAACCTCTACAGAAACTGTAAGCAATTTCCATCGCCAACATATGCTAAGAATATTCATAGTTTCTCGTTCTAACATTTTTGTTATCCTTAGACATTTCCTTGAGCTTATCTCTCTCGATCTGCTGAGTATGGGTTATTAGGTTGGAGATATCCATATATCCTAATAATATAATATTCCTGCACTCGGTCTTTACCAGATCAGATACTCCAAACAAGAACTTGCTTATTTGTGCTCTCGAATCGGCCACTATATGTGGAGCATAATTGGAGAGTTGAGTAAACTTTAGCCCGTATTCTTGGATTTACATCGAATGCTACCTCAAGTTCATAAATTCATGGGCCCTAGCCTTCCTCAACTCTCTCGGAAAAAACCTATCCAGAAAAGCTCCAGTAAAACAGTCCCACATCACTGGAGCTGCATTCACACCCTTGTTGCCTTTCCATTGCGTGGACCAGATATGAGCCACATCCTTGAGTTGATAGGATGCTAGTTCAACACAATCAATACCTGTCACTTGCATTACCTCAAGAATCTTATTGATCTCATCAATGAAATTATGTGGGTCCTCACCAACCTTCGACCCTAGAAACTCTGGCTAATTCATACAAACAAAATCTCAAACCCTGGATGCAGTTGATCCACCAGTGGGGTTCACAGGAACTTGGGCCTACTGGTCGGGCTAGTTGTCTACGGTCTGAGCCAACAACTAGATCACATTATGAAACTCTGCATTTTGTAAACTCATGGTCAGGGACTGGAGGAACTGCATTAGCATTGCGTGTGTTAGTTCGATGCATGATCTGAAATGCATAACGACAAATTAGAAGGGAGAAGTTGAATCACACTCCATCGCATGATAAAGATAGCAAATTAGGTGAAGTTTTTCTTAGAACACCTCGTAGCATTCCCCTCATAGGTGTGGCACGCTTCACACCCATGAAAGAGACTCTACTTAGTGTGGCTTTCAGACACCCTAAGAATCTTGAACCTGATGCTCTGATACTAAGTTTGTCATGCCCCAAAGCTAGCCCCTAGACGTAACACGGGACCTAGGGTCACAAGTAACCCCAAGCTAACCTTGAATCTGGAATATCACAAGCATACTGAAATAACTGTAACCAAGCGGAAGAATAACTGAAAAATGAATATATAATCTAAAGTAATTCAACTGAGAATATCTCAAAGAAATAACCGAGTTCAAAGTAGAACAACCCAAATCAACTAAGTTTGACTCTATGCCTGAAAGATTCTAATACTGATGAGCTGTTGGGACAATTCCCCAACTAACTCTAAAATGCTGAAACTAATAACGAACCAACTAAATGAAAAAAACATAAAGAAACGTCCTCGTATGATGAGGACTCACCCCCTACTATCGTTGATGTGGTGTCGATATGAGCTAATCATATGTCTGAACTTGAGCCTGCATCATAATAGGATGCAACATAGAGTATGCGCCCGTACTTCGGATGTACTAAGCATGAGGGATATGCAAAGCTGATTGAATATATAAACATGCTAAAAATACTACTCAAGTATGTAAACTGAAGAGAACTAAAGTACATAGGCCCAAGATACAATAATGCATAAAAACTAGAATGCATGACTAACCTAGAAGCATGTTGAAAAACTGAGAATAAATACAACTACGGGTCTGAAGTGAAGTACCTTACTGAAGCTAATACTGTGGAGATTCTATTAAAAGACATAAACCACGTGAGCTAAACGTGGAGTCCGGTGTATACGCCCCATCGAGAGGACCTAATATACCTTACCAGGGTATAACGATATGACTGTGGCGTGATCACTAAAGCTTATGCCCAATAGAGGGGACTTATAAACCAACGATGGAACGTAGTTCTGAGACTTGAGGGTACGCTAAACCATAGTCCAACTCGGTGCTAAACACTACTCCCAAACTGAACACTAGTAGCTCATTTTAAACTATGGTCCTGGATTCATGAGACATAACTAAATTGGTCTAAAAACAATTTCTGAGAAAAGCTGTGGATAGAAAATTGACTAAATTTTTGCTTAAAACTAAATGCTAACACTCTGAGCTAAATTCTGGAGAAGAGCTAATTCATGTGAAAATACTACAATTACAGGGTGAGTTCTTTTCCTTTCAAATCTCCATAAGAATTCATGCCAACTCATTTAAATAAGTATAGAATCGACTAGTAATCACAAGAATCAGTTTTATAGAGAATCTGCATAGTTGGGCAAGAACCCTAGTTTCCTAAAACCATAATAATCGAAAAAAGGGTCTGAAGTTTTGGACATAAGGGCGAACATAACCCTTAATGAATACCCATACCTGGTGGATGAAAATCCCTGCAAGAAATCTAAAGTTGACGCTTGGAGGAGAGAACCCTAGGCCTGGAAATTGGAGAAGATACTCATTTTCTGCTTGGAACCGACTTGAGAGGAAACTTATTTGTTTAAGGTAGTTTTTGACTAATTAGTTAGTCTTAGTCGAAGTGTAATGAAGTATTTTAAGTAGCAAATTCATAGAGGGAAAGACCAATACGACTCGGACTTAAAACTTATAAGGTGACTTAAAAGAGGGGCTTCACGGGTCGTTTAAAGCACCACGACCCGTCTAGTTGGTCATGATGTTGCCCTGCCTGACAAGGCTTCACTAAAATGGTCACAATGTTTTACTCCGAGATTGAAATTAGGCAAACTTGGTGGCGATGGAAAGAGGACTCAAAGGTATTTAATTTGATAGGTCATAGGCCACTTAATTCATTTTTTTCTGAGAGATATGATCGTTTGAAGTTGACACAAAATTTAAAAAAATGCAGGGTGACTTGTACGGACCCCTAAAAGGGCCATCGAAGTCACCACGTGCCGTTAAAGGCGTTGTCTAGGTGACTCTTGCCCAGGAAGTCTTGGATGGTAGTTCACATTTCCCTTAACAGGTCGTGGACCCTAAACGGTCCATCTACGGTGCCATGAAGGGTCCATGGTCCATTTTCAGTTCGTGGACTTACCCATTTGTCCTTTTTAGCCCTTTCTCAAAGTCGGAGGTGTTACAGGGTTGATCCCATGAGGAATGAGGTCTAGACTTACACTAATTGATTGTTAGTCGTACTTTTGGTTGAGTTATTTTTGTAAAAGGGTGGGGGGCTGTTGTGAAACAAAATCTCTGTTGGATGATTGTAGTAACACGTAATACAGTAAGCAAGATTGAATGTTTTGTAAAATCAATAGAAGATAAACCTAGGGTATTTGTTCCCCGCAAGTTCATAATGCAATAAACCTTATAGTAGTAACCTTGTCTAGTGTCTAGCATGTAAAGTCAGTAAGTTAGGTATCTCCATAGTGGATGGTCGCCCAAATAAGTGAATTTCACCACCCAACTTCGGTAGGACTATGAGGGTATGTTTTAATAATCATTACCTTTGATCCCATATTATAGACTATAAGATGAGGGTTTAGTCCCCAAATCTCCGTTGTATAATCTCTTTTCTCATTCATTACTTCATTGGTCAGAAACGTAAGAACAAGGCGTGTTCTAACACATGCCCTCATAATAAGCAATCAACGTGAACAAAAAATTAATACATGCATAAATATTATTCAAGAATTGCTAATTATTATGTCTACGTTGTTAATTTCTCATGATACCCACAACCCTATTTGTGGAATTAGCTACTCATTCTTGTTTGATCACAATTCATATTAATGGAGTTAAGATAAATCAGGAACTTACAATAATAATTGACGAATTCCGGGATCTTTAATTGAAGAACAAAATATGCAATATAAACAAATGATTCAAGAATTACAATGGAGAAATATTTCACAAATTAATTCTCAAAGTCAAAAACCAAAGTATAAGTTGTCTCACATCAAATGTAAATAAAAACGACCTATTTATAGATATCTAATCCTGTTTAAAATAAACAAAGAAAACATAGGAAAAGTAGGATTCGGCAGTCGGGTCTACGGTTCCTAGTCTACCACTCATAGGTCAAACGGCAGCTCGAGACCCCACTCTTAGAAGGCAGCCTCTTCAAAGGTCATTTGGACACTTTCTACGGATATGCTCTATGACCCGTTGAACTTTGCACGGCCTGTACTGGCTAATTGTAGTCCAAAGTATTGTGACTCAAAATTTTTGAGTCTGTCTACGACTTGGGCCTACGGCTCATAGTCCGATCTCATGGTCCCACACTTAGGTCAAAATACTATAGTCCTCATGTACAAATCAATCCTATTGCTCATAGAGATGACTACAGCTCGTAGGTTGACCCATAGGTCTTCAAAAAGTTGTTGCTTTACTAAAATTCCTTACTCCTACTGCCACAACCTATTTTCCTGAAAACATAGACAAGAATACTGTCAAATCTACTAACAAATGCCTAAGAAACATGAAAAACTCCAAAATTAATGAATTATAAGCATTGTATATCTGTGGTACATCAACACCCTCAACTTAAAATTGTTGCTTGTCCTCAAGCAATACTACTAACAAAAAATGACACAATACAAAAGAAAATGTAAAGTAATCACATGACATTTTCCAAGCAACATATTCTCCACTGTTTTCATTTAAACCAACTATGCAATCATTTATTCCAAAACAAGGCAACACATACATATCAATTCATGAAATAGACTTAACAATGGAACCATTCACATACATAGATAACAATCACAGAGATAATGATTTTTCCACACACACACACACACATATTTTTCTATACATAAGTGTAATGCTCGAGTTATTCAATAATACATAATTTAATATAAATAATATTAAATCTAAATTAATTACATTTATAATTACAATTTAATGTTTTCTATCTTTTAAATAAAAAAAAACAAAATAAACAACTGCATCATTTGTTTTTAGTGAGAATAAATATTAATTATATATAAATTAAAAATATTGATTATGACATTTGTAGTAATGTTCCAACACCATATTAGATTAATATTGTTGTATAATAATTTATTTAATCCAAAAGTAGAGTAAATATTTAAAATAAAATTCATTGTAATGTCATTGTTATTTTTATATTATTGTTATTTTTTATTTGGTCAAATATATTTTAAAGAAAATATTCCTAGATGTTTTCAAATAAAACAAGTTCTTTGATTCAAAAAAAAAACTTCCAGTTAAATTATGTAAAAAAAATTCAAGTATGTATTCCTCAAAAAATCTCTAACCAAATTTACAACAATAAAACCCCCAAGTAATTCTACAAGTAAAACAATTCCCAAGTAAATCCTCAAGAAATAAATTCCCCACAAAATTCGTAGAACATAAATCCCCAGGTAATACTACATATAAAATTATTTCTAAATAATTTTTAAGTAATTATTTCTAGCTTGATCGACAAATAAGTTTATTTAGGAATTTTGTTGCAAACAAATAAAAATATAGCTTTTTTCATTACTTGAGAATTTACCTGTGAAAATGGTATTTGCAAATTATTTGCCCCAAATAATTCCCAGGCAATAATTTTTTCAGAAATGGCGCCAAATTTACCTACCAATTTTTCTTGAGAAATATTTTTCGCAAGTAAAAAAGTCTAGAATTTTAGAAATTTCATATTTTTGCATGAAGATTCGTAGGTAATTTCTGCGGAAATAATCCCAAAGCAAAATATCCAGGTAATTTATAGTTTTCATGTATATACTTATATGCAAGAGGATAAGTATCTGACTCGTTAACGTTTAACTTGATTGTTTTGGTAATCTCTAGGTGATCACCAAGCAAAGCTTTGACATCTCCAACACTATACATCAATGTCTTACCTGTCAAATTGCTTACCTGTCATCTAATCAAATCCATTTTTTATATGTCAACAAACTGAAAAACTTAAAGAATAACCAATTAACTATATATGATTTCATAAAGCGGACTCTTTAACACACCCTTAACTCGTTAAGTCAACAAATTAACATAATAAATACATGATCTTCTTGAACCTTGATTGGTGTTAATGATTCAAATTAAGTTCCACAATACTCGTTAAGTATCCATTTCTCACCAATCCAATAAGTAGTATTTACGTTGTTTTCCACTCCTCTTTCACATATTTTATTTTCAAATTCCTAACATTTCATGTTCCCCACTCTACTTTTTCCTCTAATGACATCTTCACGTTGCATATTTCCTCCTTTTTCATGAAGGAGTAGTAGTACTAATATGTATGGATTCTCTGTAATCCTTAGTGCAAAGTTTCATGCAACCTACCACTCGTTGGGATGTTATCCCATGGTTGACATTAGTTCACATGAAGTTCATCTCAAAGGACAAATTCATAACTTGATCAAACAAAATTACGTACATATTTATAAGTATGGACATGAGATACATTTCATCCTTTTATGCTCATAGGAACTCTTTCGATCCATGCTTTATATGATGGTTTTGAATTAGACAACATAGTTCAGATATGCAAAGAGAGAATGTCCAACATGGATTGGTAGTATTGGTCATTTACCCCCACTTCCCACCAAATTTCATCAAGTGGTTATGCTAGAGACATAAACAACCCTCCTCTAGTCTCCACTTCCTCATCATCCCCATCCTAAAAGCAATTTGATCAACCCAAAACACATCTTTATTTGTATGGAAAATGCGATACATTGCATCCTCTTATAATCGAAGGAAATCTTTCAATACACACCTTCATTTATGAGGGTTTTCAATTGGACAACATGGTTCATATATGGAAAAAAGCACACGTCCAGCGTGGATTTTCCAATTTCCTCCTCGTGATAATAACTTATCGAACCCAAAACATATTTATTAGTGTGGAAGTAAGATAGATTTCATCTCCTACACTCGAAGGAACTCTTTCAGTCCATATTTATTAGTACAAATATATATATGACAAAGAACATATGTCCAACATGGTTTGGTTTTACCCGCCCTTCATATCCTCCTTCCTCTTCTTCTTCTTCTTCTCAATTTGTAATGACCATTCCCTAGGTGCCATCAAGAGAAAGAAAAGGTGGAATGCAGGCTCCAAAAAAGAGAAAAGGAACAAAATAGGTTTGAGAGATTAAAGATGGGATATGGGAGGTGGTAAAAGATGGAGGTTTTTGAAGGAGAGAAAGTTATTCTCTCCAACTCCTTGCTCATGGTATCAAATCCTAGCCTGAATTGTGAGATTTGAAGTGATGGTTCACCATGGTAGGCGGAATTTGCAACTACCTTATTTCTGATTCGTGTGACTTCAAAACTACTTGTCAATACCTACCTAGGGAGAAAATCTCCCTCTGATCCTCCAATAACCAAAATTTGGTGCTTGGAGGAGACTTGAATGGATCTCACACACCGGTGAAGCCACTAGTGACTATACAACTCAAACTTTGCATGGAAGCGTGTCTAAAGACCAATCTTGGTCAAGCTTACTGATTTGGAATTGCTTGAGATTCAATCGATTTATAGTGGTTGTCATGACCCGAACCTACACCCTTGCCATGACCCAAAGTATACTCTAGGCGTAACATGACGTATAGAACCCTGAAAGGCCCTATACAAGCCACTTAGCATGCATAATACAAGACAATAGAAATAAAGAGTTCAAAAGATAGTATTTCACATTTCAAAAGAGTTTTGACAAATATGAAGTCTAATATAAGTCTCAATAAGCCATCTATTACATATAGAGAAAGTGATCGGGATGTAATCCATACATCACATACAAAGTCTGAAAACAGAAATGACATAAATCTATAAGAGTATCTCGGTCCTCGGAACATGAGGACTCACCAACTCTTGATCTTCGAACCGTCAATGAGATCAACTAACCACGAGAATGGGAGGTAGGAGCTTCGAAATCTACATTAGTTAAACAATGTAGTCACAAGTATGCATTAGTACATGTAATGTACTATGTATGGGGCAATATGCATAAAATAGACATGAAAACACGAATGGCTTAAAACATGAAGACAAGATATTTCTTTGAAACTTTTAAAGATTTAAAGAAGCAATGAAATGTAAATCATGAAATAAGGTCAAATGCACTGAAATACGAGACATAAGAAAAACTTTGAAAAAAGATAGTCATTTTGTGGGATATTAGCTTTAACAGACAATAAGACCATGAGAGCTATATCATAAAATCCAGTATATCTCTCATACCGAAAGAAGAGGAATCCACTTGCCAAGGTAGAATCCATACATATCATAATTTTCTGAAGTGGATCCACTAGCTAAGTCATTTAAGTCAATCCTACGGGGGCACATAGTTTGGGACTAGAGGTAGCTCCCAGAGACTACCTTATTTGAGTCTCCACCTCAAAGCCCTCTAGGTTCTAAGTCTAAATCCCAACGGAATAGATAAAAGTCAAAGATCAATATAACATAAGAAAAACAATGATCAATACCAATCTACACTTTTTGATTAAAACATAGATTAGCTCCTTAAACACAATTCAACATAGATGAGAAAACCTTTCACTAATGTGAATCCATGTGTGAGAAATACCTTTCACAATCATGATCATCATAGCATGTGAGAAAATCCTTCATAATAACATTGATACTTTCCTTTCAAAGCATCCCCAAAATATTTACAATAATCTAATAAAACATGCATATCTCCATATATTCATGGTTCATTGGTTCATACTTGAAAATCATAAATTAGGCACGAGTCAACATATTTTCTCTTAGATATCATGTATTAACATTAAATCATGCATTAGGAGACTTAATCAACAATAATAAATCATAATTGAATGAAACCCTTTTGGCTTTGTTGTGAGCCACCACGGGCAACACCACGCCACGTGGTGCCCTTCACGGACCGTCTGGGCTTTCGTTAAGGGTGCCCAGGCTCAAATCTTTGGCTTGTGACTTGTCACTTAGTCTCTTGCTTAGTCTACTAGATTCCGAGGTGTTACATTATCTCCCCCTTTGGAACATTCGTCCTCGAATGGGATTCTAGACATCTCTTGAAAGAAAAGACTGAAAACTAGCAACCCATCATGCATGCAATCACATAAATGCACATATCCGAGGAGGAAACATCAACTCTAAGCTAAATCATGCTCATATCATTATATCAAATAGTCCATATGCAACTTATACTCAAATGCATATATCCGAGAAGGAAACATCAACTTCAAGCTAAAGCATGTTCAAAACATCATATCAAGTAGTCTATATGCAATTTATACTCATATGCACATAATCATGTAAAAATCAATCAACTTGACTCATTTTCTCAAAATTTAATCTTTTCATGAACATGTATAATATAGAAATCATGGGAATATCTAAAATGCATGACTTCAAAAGAGTAAACCATGAGGAACTCAATACCTTAATCTAGAGTAGGAGTAGAAGGAAAGAGATGAGGATATCAAGATATCATATTGGCCTCGGCCTCCAAAGTAGCACCCTCAACTAAATGATTCCTCCAAAAAACTTTCACTGAAGAAACTTCTTTGTTTCTCAACTTCTTGACTTGCCGGTCTAAAATCTCAACCGAAACTTCTTCATAAGAAAGATTCTCCTTAACTCCCAAACCTTCTATGGGAACTATAGATGTCGGATCTCCAACACATTTCTTCAACATAGAGAGATGGAAAACGGGGTGCACCGATGCCAACTCATTAGGAAAATCTAGTTCAGAAGCAACCTTACCAACACGTCTCAAAATCTGATATGGGCCTACATAACGGGGACTAAGCTTCCCTTTCTTACCAAATATCATTACACCCTTCATGGGTGAGATTTTCAAGTAAACCCAATCATGAACATGAAACTCAAGATCTTTTCTTCTAACATCAGCATATGACTTTTGTCGACTTTGGGCTGTTCTCAACCTTTCTCTAATAAGTCAAACTTTCTCTATAGACTCGTGTACCAATTTGGGACCTATTAGGGCAACTTCACGCACCTCGAACCAGCCTATAAGAGATCTACACCTCTTACCATACAATGCCTCAAATGGAGCCATACCAATACTTGAGTGATATCTATTATTATAGGAAAATTCAATCAAAGGAAAATGATCATCCCAATTACCCTTGAAGTCAATCACATAATCTCTTAGCATATATTCCAAAGTTTGGATAGTACGCTCTACTTGTCCATCAGTTTGGGGATGAAAGGTCGTGCTAAGCTTAACAGTAGTACCAAGATCCTTTTGGTAAGATTTCCAAAATTGTGAAGTGAATTGGGTACCTCGATCGGAGATAATGAACAAGGGCACTCCATGTAACCTTACCATTTCCCTCAAATATAACTTGTCATAGTTTTCCGCCAAATAAGAAACTTTGACGGGGGATGAAATGAGATGATTTCATCATTCGGTCTACTATAACCCAAATTGAATCATATTGTTGCCGAGTATGTGGCAATCCTACTCTTCCTACTTCCAAGTAGGAATACTAATATCTTGGGACAAACCTCCCGGTTTTTATTGCTCAACATTCACTTGTTGAAGCATAGGAAATAACTTTCCCATTTTGCATAAGCACACATCCTAACCCAATTCTTGAGGCATCACATTAAACAACAAAACCATCCGTCCTCTTCGTTAAAGTCAACACCGGAGCGGAAGTAAGTCTATCCTTCAACTCTTGAAAACTCTTCTCACAAGCTTCGAACCATATGAACTTAGCTTTCTTTTAAGTAAATGTTGTTAATGGAGAGGCAATGGAAGAAAACCCTAAACAAACCTTCTGTAATAACTAGCCAAACCCAAGAAACTTATAATATCCGAAGGGCATAGAGGTCTAGGCCAACTCTTGACCGCATCCATCTTATTAGGATCTACCTCAATACCCTTACTTGAAACTATATGAACAAGAAAAGCCACGAACCTTAGTCAAAACTCACATTTGCTAAACTTTGCAAAGAGTTGTTGTTCCTTAAGGATTTACAACACAATCCTCAAATGATTGATGTGATCATCCTTACTTCTCTAATAAATCAGTATATCATCAATGAACACAATCATGAACATATCAAGGTATTGTTTAAACACCCTATTCATCAAATCCATAAAAGCGGCCGAAGCATTTGTCAAACCAAAAGACGTCACCAAAAACTCAAAATGTCTGCATTGAGTTCTAAAATCCATTTTTGGAATATCTTCTTCCTTCACCCTCAATTGGTGATAACCCGATCGGAGGTCAATCTTAGAAAAGTAACTTGCTCCTTGAAGTTGGTCAAACAAATCATCTATCCTTGGAAGAGGATACTTATTCTTAATCGTAACCTTATTTAATTGCTGGAAGTCTATATACATTCAGAGAGAACCATCCTTCTTTCTTACAAACAAAATTGGAGCACCCCATGGGGATATACATGGTCGGATGAAACCGTTATCCAACAAGTCTTTCTATTCATTTAGTTCTACCAAAGCCATTTTATAATAAGGAATTTAAATAGGTTGCGTATCTAGGAGAAGGTCAATACCGAAGTCTATTTCTCTTTCAGGAGGAATACCAGGTGGATCATCTGGGAACATTTTCAAAAAGTCATTCACAACGGGGACAAACTCAAGAGTAGGGGTTTTGGAATCTACATCCCCCACCCTAACTAGATGGTAAATGCAACCCTTAGAAATCATTTTTTTGGCCTTAAGAAAAGAAACAAATTGAACCTTAGGCATATAATTTCCTCCTCTCCATTCTAGGATAGGCTCATTCAGAAACTGAAACTTGACTACACGGGTTCTACAATCAATAGAAGCATAACATGAGTGCAACCAATCCATACCAAGGATAACATCAAAATCTAGCATATCAAGCTCTACCAAATCAATAAGAGTAACTCTATGGGACATCTTCTATAGACCCTCTTAGCCACAATAGAATCACCAACAGGGGTAGAGACAAAAAAAGGATCTAATAACACATCTTGGAGTACATCAAACTTCATAGCCACATATGGTGTTACAAAAGACAAGGTAGCACCGGGATCAAGTAAAGCATAAACATCAAGTTGGAAGACTTTCAACATACCGGTAACCACATCGGCAGAACCCTCTTGTTCACCATGAGTCTGAAGTGCATAAAACTTGTTTTGCTTAGGAGCATTTGAAACTGAATCACTTGGACCAGATGAAGGATAGGGTTGAGCCCTACGATGATTATCTCTTTCATTCTTAGCAACTAAAGGACAATCTCTTATCTTGTGGTCCATCTTACCAAAACCAAAGCAAGCATTGGAACCCACTAGCCATTTTCCCTCATGCTTTCTTCCACACCTAGTAAAAGTAGGCAGTAGAGACCCATTACCGTTTCCTCCTTCAGGCTTAGGGTTAGACACCCTCTCATTGTTGAATCTTGGAGGAGTATTAAAGGAACCTTTCCCAAAAAACCTTGAACGACCAAGTTCATTGGACCTAGAATATTAAGATTACCATCCTCGGTCCTTGGCCTCTTTAGCTCTCTAGACCTTCCCTTAAGTTTTTCATCCTCAGTTTGTTGAGCATGAATAATGAGGTGGGAAATGTCCATGTCATGGACAAGTATAGCGGTACGACATTCCTTCACAACCAATTCGGACACTCCTAAAATGAACTTGCTCATTCTGGCCCTAGAGTCTGCCACTATAGAGGGAGCAAACCTCAACAACTGGGTGAATCTCAAAGCATATTCTTTCACACTCAGTTTCCCTTGTCGGAGGTTGATAAACTCAGGTACCTTCACCTTCCCCATCTCAAGAGGAAAGAACCTATTAAGGAAAGCATACTTGAACATTTCCCAATCTAGAGGACCCGCATCTTCCGGTCTTTCTTCTTTCCATTGGTTGAACCAAATTTAAGCAACACCCTTAAGTTGATAAGAGGCCAATTCTTCCTTTTCCACCGGCATCACTCCCATAATAGACAACACCTTGTAAACCTCATTAATAAACTCTTGAGGATCTTCCTCAACCTTAGAACCATAGAATACTGGAGGATTCATCCTAGTGAAGTCCCTCACTTTAGATGCCGCAATACCTACATTTGGGTTCACGGGGACCATAACCTCCCTATTGGCTTGGGCCGTCACAGCTTGAGCCAATACTTGAAAAGTAGTCCTAAACTCCGCATTAGTCACTAGCTTGGCCAAAGGGTCAATCGGAGCTTAAGGAGGAGCTTCTTGACTCGCATTCTCTCCCTCATTCCTTCTAGAAAAATCTCTTCGAGTAGTCATATCCTGTAGAACGATCATCAGGTAAGGATTATGAAGGAAACATTATAGAGTCAAACTCTATCACACGACTTAGAATGAAGAAAGAAGTGAAGTTCCTAAGCATCTTGTAGCCTCTCATTCATAATTTTGGCGTGCTTCACACTTATGAAGAAGACTCTACTTGACGTGGTTTTGAGACATCATAGAACCATTCTAAACCTTGTGCTCTGATTACCAAGTTTTTTGCGACCCAGGGGTACCCCCTAGATGTAACATGGTGTACAAGACCCCGAGAGGCCTCATACAAGACACTTAGCTTTCATAGGTAAGATAATATAAATCGACAAGATTTAAAACATTTCAACATAACCAAAGTTTATAATTGCAAAGCAGAAGTCTAACACACTTGTCTCAAGAACCATCTAATATAATAGAATCTCAGGACACAGCCCGTACATCAATGTTTCAAAACTCAAATGAAAAGAACATAAGAAAAGTAGTGGCAAAATCCTTGGATGATTGAGGACTCACCAATCTTCAACTCTTCCTCTACTATAGATCCTAGCCACGGGGATGAGAATCGGGAACACCGGACCATACATTTTGATAAGAAAAGTAGGCAAGAGTATGCATTAGTACAAAGATCTACTAAATATGATAACTTGCATAAACATAACATAACATAAACGTTAGACAACATAAGTCATAAGGCATAATCAATGCACATAATAGATCATTTTAATCATGTAAGGAGTACTTCTTAAAGTAACCTTAATTCATCCTTAGTCAAGACTTGGGTAATCGCCTCTAGTCTTACTCATCATGGAAGGCAAACTCAAGCAACAATCCAAGCTCATCATTGATCATAACATATTATAGCTTATCTTTTAAAGACATGGGGAATTGCCTCTTTCCTAACTATAAAGGATCGTGGTTAGTCGCCTCTTGTCATTCTTATTTGGAATCATGGGTAATAACCCCTTGTCCAACTTACATTTAGGATCATGGGTAATCGCCTCTTGTCCAACTTTCATTTATAGGAACGTGGGTAGTCAGTCGCCTCTTGTCCAACTTCAAGGAATATGGGTAATTGCCCTTTATCATATTTCAAGCGATATGGGTAATCGCCTCGTACACTTTTGATTTGGAGGTCGTGGGTATTCGCCTCTAGACTCATCAATTTCATAGTTCTTAACTTAGATTAATTTTAGGTGAGAAATCCTTTCAACCTAGAATCATTCAATGTGAGAAAGCCTTTCACATTCATACATAAGAAATCATGTGGGAAAATCCCTTCCACAACAATTACATCACAAATCAACAATTAATTACCTAAGATTCACCCTCAAAGAAATTCATATCATAAATCATCACACATGCTTCAATCTCAAAGCAAATCATATTGTATCTTATTTATCCTAAAAGAATACACATAAATTCATAAATTCTCTTTTCATAGAATAAAACCCATTTAAATCAATTTCTTCTTAGAAACATGGGTTAGGCATGGGTACATGGAATTTCATCATAACAGTATAGATACCTCTCAATTCATGGATAATAAATCATAATTCTATCAATTAACTCAACATTAATAAGAATCCACAACTTAGAAGAAAAACCTAACTCAAATAGGGGAATTTCTACTTTTCACTTGGGAGAACTTAGGGGATCCATGGATGAAAATCTATCACACCTTGCTATCGAATCCCACAAACAATTGGAAAATGGAGACTTGACCTTGAGCCCTAGCTTTAACCTTTTTTTTGCTAGTTTCTAGAGAGAGAAATATTTTGGAGAGGAAGAACTTTGGTCTTATTTTGAATTTTTTGAAGAATGACTTGAATGGGTTGGATTTGGGGTTAAAATCACTTATAAAGGTGGTCCTAGTCATGGGTAAAACGACATAGTTTTGTTTTAAAGAAATCTGGAAAAGACCCAACTACCCCTTAACTTGCAACTGACGCATCCTCATGATGGAGGCTTACACGAGCCATCAAGGACTTCAGGGCCTGTTGTGGATACCATCGTCCTTGACCAGTGGCTTGGCAAGCCACCCCTAAAAGCCCTCCTCCTTCAGCACGACCAACTCCACGAGTCGTCAAGGCTCTCATAAGCTATCAAGTGACGTGTGTGGAGGATCAGCCTTAGAGGGGCTATTGCCTCTCTCTTCATAGGCATCACCATGCTCCGTAGTGCCCATCACGATCCATCTAGGTGCTCGTGGGAGGGAAGCTCCTTTTTGGCTTAGTTGTGAGCCACCACGGGCAACACCACACCATGTGGTTCACTTTACGACTCGTCTAGGCTCAAATCTTTGGCTTGTGATTTGTCACTTAGTCCCTTGCTTAGTCTACTAGATTCTGAGGTGTTACATTCGCCCTAGTGTTTCTCCATGGGGCATTTTTGTGTTGTTTGTGAGGATGAATGATGGATCCATGAGGATGTTTATTGATTACCGACAGTTGAACAAAGTGACCGTGAATAATATGTATCCTCTTTATCATGTTGATGATTTGTTTCATCAGCTTTAGGATGCATCTTTATTTTTCATCTTAGGGCATCAGATATCCCTAAGACAACGTTCAGTACCCGTTATGGGCATTATGAGTTTCTTGTGGCGTCTTTCGGTTTGACTAACTCCCCTGCAACGTTTATGGAGTTGATGAACGAAGTGTTCTGACCTTATTTGGACTCCTTTATTATAGTGGTCATTGATGACATCTTAGTTTACTCCAAGACTCAGAAAGATCATAACCGACATTTGAGGATTGTACTCCAGAGATTGAGAGAAGAGAGGCTTTATGCCAAGTTCTCGAAGTGCGAGTTTTGGCTTAACTCTGTGTCATTTTTGAGACACGTGGTTTCAGAAGAGGGTATTCGGGTTGATCTAGCCAAGATTGAGGCAATGAAAGGTTGGACTAGACCTACATCAATTACTCAGATCCCGAGTCTTATGGGTTTTATAGGCTGTTACCAATGATTTGTTCAAAGCTTCTTTACGATTGCATCTCATTTGACCAGATTGACTCGATAGAGTGTGAGTTGTATATGGTCTGATGAGTGTAAGGAGAGATTTCAAAAGCTCAAGACCTTGTTTACTTTGGCTCTTGTTTTGACTTTTACTTGAGGAGGGTGTAGAATTTACCGTGTATTGTGATGCTTTTGGAGTCGGCTTAGGTGGTTTTGTTCTATAGAAAGGCAAAGTGATTCCCTATGCCTCTAGATAGTTGAATACCTATGAGAGAAACTACCCTACCCATGATTTATAGTTGGTAGTAGTAGTGTTTTTGCTTAAGGTATGTCAATATTATCTATATGGGGTTCATTGTGAGGTCTTCACGGATCATCGGTGTCTTCGGTACATCTCTAGTTGAGAGATCTAGACTTGAGGTAGCGCAAATGACTTGAGCTACTGAAGGACTATTACATCACCATTTTGTATCATCTAGGGTAGCCCAATGTGGTGGTCGATGCTTTGAGTAGGAAGACTTTTAGCATGGGAAGTCTTGCCGCTAATAGAGTGGAGGAGAGCCCATTGGCTAGAGATTTTTATAGGTTAGACAACAGTCTTGTCCGATTATAGATTTCTAAGGATATGGGTGGTTTGATTGCTTTTATTGAGGCTCGTTCTTCCTTAGTGGAGCAGATTCATGAGCGTTAGTTTGATTATGAGAAGTTGTGTCTCATTACAGACAAGGTGATGATAGGGGAATCTAAGGATGTTGTCATTTATTCTGAGGGTGTCTGGAGGATTGAGGGAAATATCAAGGTGGATGAGTTGATTAGATTGATTCTTGAGGAGGCCCACTGTTCCTGATATTCTATCCATTCGGGCTCGATGAATATGTATCATGATCTGATCCAGCACTATTGGTGGTATGGTATGCAGAAGGATATTGAAGTTTAGTTTTGAGGTGTTTGACTTGCTAACAGGTCAAGTGTGAGCACCAACGTCTAGGAGGTATATCTCAGAGGATGCCTATTCTTACTTGGAAGTGGGAGCGGATCACCTTGGACTTTTTTGTGGGACTACCTACAGCCGTGGGTGGTTATGATTCTATTTGTGTGGTTGTGGATCGGATGACCAAGTCCACACATTTAATCTTAGTTCAAGTAAAGTATACGACAGAGAACTTGGTCGAGTTTTATATCACTCAGATTGGGTAACTGCATCGGGTCCCAATTTCTATTGTCTCGGATCAACGTTCTTTGTTCACTTCCCATTTTTGGAAGACATTGCAGCATGGTTTTGGTAATCGGTCAGATATGATTACAAATTTTAATCCTTAGATAGATGGTTAGTCTAAGGGGATGATTCAGGTGTTGGAAGACATGCTCTGGGCATGTGTGATTAATTTTAGTGCTAGATAGGATCAACATTTTTCCTTAGCAGAATTTGCCTCCAACAATAGTTACCACTCCTGTATTGAGATGGCCCCTTTTGAGGGGTTGTATGGAAGTTAGTCTAAATCTCTAATCGGATGGTTTGATTTAGCTGAGAAGGATTCATTAGATACAAACTTGGTTAGAGATTTTATAGAGCAAGTTCATATGATACAGGGTAGACATTTGACAACCCAAAGCCGACAGAAGAGTTATGAAGATCAGAGGGTGTGAGCTCTAGTGTACATGGAAGTGATCATGTTTGGCTCTGGGTGTCATCCATGAAGGGTGTCATGAGGTTCGAAAAGAAGGGAAAGCTTAGCCCTAGATACATTGGACCCTTTGAGATTTTGAGTTATGTGGGAAAGGTGGCCTATAATTTGACCTTGCCACCTAGCTTGTAAGTTGTGTATCTCGTGTTTCATTTCTCTATGCTTCGGAAGTACGTGCCGAATGAGCCCCATGTAGTTTCTCTTGATTCACTTGATTTGGGTCTAGACTTATCTTTTGAGGATGAGCCTATAGTTATTTTGGATAGGTAGGTCCTGAAGCTTAGAACCAAAAAGATTTCTTCAGTGAGGGTGCAGTGGAAACATTGTTCTATTGGTGAGCAGACTTGGGAGATAGACTTACATATGCGTACCAGATATCCTCATCTCTTTAAGGCTCCAGGTACTTTCTTTTACTTTATGTTCGAAGACGAACATGGTTTTTAGTGGTGGATTATGTAATGACCCGATTGGTCATTTTTGTAATCCTTGTAAAATTACCATTTTACCCTCCCAATATTGACCCTGAGTCTTCTACGACTGAGTTTTGAAAGTTGGTTTTAGATTCTGAGTTCAAAGTTGAGAATTTTGTAAGTTTTGAGTTTGAAAGGCTAAGTTGTTAAGGAAGTAGTTTTCAGTGTCTTTTGGAGATTCGAGTGTAAGAATGGAATTGCGTCAACTCCACCTGTTCTAAAAGGTGAAATATGATTTGTGAGAATTATCGATTTCTAATTCGGTGTCTTTTTGAGAATTTGGGCTCCTAAGTGGTGAATTTGTGGAATTTTAGCCTTTTGATTGACTTAGATCAACATTCAGGGTTCTGACGGTCAGATCAGAATTTTGAGAGTTTTGTTGGATTAAGGAGATGGTTTTAGGCATAGGTGAGGTCTTGGTTTTTTTTATACGTCTTGAGCTTGTTTTAGACTTTTTAGGCGTTAACTTAGTTTCTTGTGGTTTTTACGGATGTCGGGTCAACGAGACCTCATATTCTTGATTAGGCGGTTCCATTGAGTCTTGAACATCGAGTATTATTGATTTTCATATCTGGTTTGAGTTTACTGGGCTTTGAACTAATTCCGAGGGTCTTTTTGATATTTTGGGAGTTGGTTGGTTTTTTTGGTACTGATGTGCTTCGCTTTCGCGAAGGGTGCTTCGCGATTGCGAGGATCACAAAACTGAGACCCAAGTCGCAAAAGTGAAAGGTCTCTTTAGGCGGGGTTCGATTTAGCAAACAATGCGTCGCGATCGTGATGTTCGCAAAAGTGAACCCTGGCTCGCAAAAGAAAATGTACCCACTTTTGTGACGTTCACTTTTGCGAACCTAATTTCGCTTTTGCGATATCACATGGGGGGTTTGCCTGCCATTTTTGGGGTTTAAGTGCCATTTTTCATTTTTGAGCTTGGGGAACCCTTGGAGGCGGTTTTGGAAAGGTTTCCTTGTGCTAAATCATTTGGGTAAGCTTTAATGATTCTAAAACTTCATTTCGCTTTGACTATTCATGGATTCTAACATCATAATTTGAGATTTCATTTGGAAAATGACAATGTTTTTAAAGAACTTTAGTTTTGATCTAAAATGGTAATTGTGAAGTGGTTTTGATCCCTTTTTCGAAATGCTTTTCACGAATTAGTTCCTAAAGCCTTAAAGATCATTTTCAAGTATTAATTTTTGGATTCAAACCCTATATTCGTAATTGAATTTTTTGTATTGATTGACCTATTTTTCAAGCGAATTGATGTGGGTATTGTGGTTTTCGGAAAGTGATTGTGAATACTTTCTTTTATATAGATTGTGTCGCTTTAGAAGTTATTCGGAAGGGGAAGACTCAACTCTTGGAGTGATTATTGATTGATTTAAGGCAAGTAATCACCTAAACCTTGTATTCTAGTAGAATTTGTGTATTCCCTTCGTTGCTTGTGTATTGGGAGTAATGGGAATGGGGTGAAGGTTTAACTGTCCACTTGATAACTCCTAACGAATAAAAAGGGATTGAAATGAAAAGTATATGTAATGATCATGATGTTTGTGAATTTCCTTGTTTTATTAACCCTTGTTGATTGATTGATGAAATGCTTGATAACATGAAAGTGGACTTGAATTGTGTGAATTGTTGTCTCTTCCATGTGGTGTGATATTGCTTGTCTACATTGATTATTGAACAACATGAAGAGACATGTGATAGTTTGATGCCGAAGTCATTTTTGGCAAGTGTTTATGATGCTGAGGTCTTTGCCGATGGGTGCTATGATGCTGAAGTCTTTGTCGACTATTATTATGATGCCGAGGTCTTTACTAGTGATTGTTATTAAGCCGTTGAGAAATGTTTTTGGCTAATGATTTGATATACAATCGATGGGAAATGGTTCCGGCTAGTGATGTGATGTAAAATCGATGGGAAATGGTTTCGACCACTGATTTTATATAAAGGCGTGGGTAAATGGTTCTAGCTAGTGATATTTTGCCGATGGGAAATGGTTTCGATGAGAGATTGATTATTGTGACTTGTTCCATTTGATTTTTATGTGTGGTTGCTTATTATTTGTGATTTATCCACTTGTTGTGTGTGACATATCTACTTAAAATTGAGATTGACCTACTTGATTTGTTTTATTGTTGATTTGTGACTATTGGACCGTAAGTGTTGGGCCTTGTGACCGGTATATTGCAGAATTGTTAGGTTGAGATGATTTCTATGTATGTTGTAATTTGAAGACGTTTGGTTGGAGAATAAAGGTTACCCGATTCCTAGCTAGATGCATGGTTTATTAGCTTTCTTGTTGGGTACCGTATTGTTGGTACTCACCCCTTGCTTCTATACTTGTGTAGGTTCTGAGCCTAGACCCGTGTGATATCTTTCTCTTTCTTTTGATTTCGAAGCTTGACAAGGATTTTGAGAGGTAGCTGCTTGTCATCCCGGGGGACACTCTTGTTCCTTTACTTTATGCTTTGTTCTATTTGAGATTCAATGACTGAGAGTTGTACTTACTTCCAAATTCCTCACTTTATGTATTTAGTGGCTTGTACACGTGACAATCAGATTTTGGGTATGGTTTAGAATAAATAAGTTTTCTGACTTTTCCTTCTTCTTGCTTTATATTTCCTCCTTTCTTTCCTTTTCATTGAATTTGACTTTTATTTGTGGGAACATACAAGTTCCATCACGTCAATTTTTGGATCGTGAAAAATGGTATTGGAGCCCAGGTTCATAGGTCTCACATATGTACAAGCCAAATCTAAGTAGAGCTTGGGGATCGCTACAGAGTCTTATCTACTTATCGTTGAGAGGCTGAGAATACTGTTAGGAAACTTCTTTTTATTCACCCTTTCTTATCATACGTGGTTACCTTCGCTAGTGTTGTTTTGGCAGATGCCGAAGACTAGAGCTTTTGTTTCCGGTGGTAGAGGGGAGGCAGTCCTCGAGCTTGTTATTGAGACAACAACTAGGGGTAGAGATAGGACCCAAGCTAAAGGTCGTGCTCGTGGAGTAGCACCGGTTAGAGGTCATGCCGGTGGAGAGGCACCAATCAGAGGCCGAGCTAGAGATGCTTCTCGTGAGCCATAGGCTGAGGTTGCGGAGGACCAGGTTCCTCCCGAGTTTGGAGCTCCTTTGTTTCAGGAGACTTTTTTGAGGATGCTATGTGATTTAGAGAACCTTTCTCAGGGTAGTGTGATAGATTCTCCTTCTCGTCAGCTTTTGGTGAGGCCTTCTTGCTTTTCAGATGACTTTATTTCTCTATTGCTTCAGTAGTTTGATTAAGGTTGTCCTGGGTCTTGTCCCAACCCCTATGTTTAAACTGTAGAGGTTTCATAGATAGGCAGATTTAGAGAGCCTTTCAGTATTCAGTTTCAAATATTTTGCTTAACTTTTATATTAATATCCAATATTTTCAGACAACTTTAAGATTCCATAAATTATTTTAGATGCTTTTCTTCAATTTTATGCTTATTTATGCTTGAGTTAGACTTCCTCTAAGTGTTAGCCAGGCCAAGAATTTTCTTGAGGACTAGCAATGGTTTTCGAGTATCGGCCACGTCCAGGGTATAGACTCAGGAAGTGACATACACCCCAAAATGTGGTTATATATAGGATCTTGTTTTAGCCATAATAGACTAACTTTCTAAGTAGGAATACTTGCCCATGCTAGTATTATCCACTCAAAGACTAATTAGGCTATAACATAAGACTGCAGACCTAGATAGAGGTGTTATTTAATAACCACATAAATATACCCTCTCCCTCAAAAGGTTCCACCACACACCCTTGATAAAAATTTAGCTACTCATGATAGTATGAAGAAATTCAATAAGAGAACTCATGACAATAGAATATAAGAAGAAAGAGGAAAAAATGTGAGGTGAATCTATATCTTATCTCCAAGCATGTTCTTGCCTCCAAATATCCAACGTACCTTTCAGAAGTCATTTACTAGGGTATTTAAAGGACCTAGATTTGTAGAGAACCAAATAACCTAATGCAAACTTGCTAGAATAATTTTCTTGGCTCATCTGAACTCTTGCTTCATGAGGACCACAAGTAAACTCTAAATTATATTTTGCTTCTAGGCTTGCTTGGTTTTTTCATAAGGTGAGGATATTGAGTGAATTTTCCCTTGCTCAAATCATCATTCCTTTACTTTAAATCAGACCAATATCACCTATTTTTTATTGTGTTCATCTGACATATTTCATACACATATAAAACTCATAATATTCTCAAAACATATGGGATAACGATGTGACAATACAATTATGATCAAGATATATGAGGTGATAATGTACTAGAAATATCCACCTTTAGCTAAATATTAAGCACGCATAAAAGTGAGTGTGAAAATGGTAAGATTGGTGCAACTCAATTCATTGCTCTATATTGATGTGTGTGTCATATTTTCACCATTCACCATAACTTGTGTTATCATTATTACCTTTCATGGCTAGTTTGATTGTCTGGAATGGGAAAGACCTACTTGGGGGCATGGGGTTTTAATTAGGATGAGGATGGTAATTGATGAGTTTAGTACTTAATCAATGATTCGAAGAAAGAACATATGTGTTATTCAACTATGAGCAATAATCAAAAGATTTATTTAATTAATAGCAATTTGTGTCTTGTTACGTCTCCTTAGACTTCCTTTGGTTCTTGATAGATATCAACAAATCTTTTTATTCTGTTATTGATCTTTTTTTAGATAAAGATATGTCTATCCCATTTTTTTTTTACCTTCTTTTGCTCCTTTTCCATTTATCTTTTCTCTTGTTCACAGTCATCATATTTCTTATGCTTTGTGATGCATATGTTGTCTTCTCTTCTCGTATATTGTGATTATAGTGATGACTATATATGGTCATTGAATATCAACTTTTTATTTTTCTTTCCATGGACATGTAAGATATCATCCTAACCAGTTATTTACTTTTTTTTATTAGTTTTTGGTGATAACAATGAGTCCGATTTGTCCTTTATGATTCACACTAATTACTGAATCTACTTCTATTATTATCTCTCTATCTAGTTTTTTTCACAAAGAATAATATTTTCTTATCCTTTTATTTGCTATGATTTCATTGAGGTGAAATTTAATTCCTTATTAGACCATAGTAAAGACATAAAACGAAATCAAAACATAAAATAAATAAACGATAAATGTTTCAACAAACATAAAACGACAACAAAACAAAATAAAAAACATAACACGGCAACAAAATGAAACAAACCAACAAACATAACATGACAATAAAACAAAACAACAAACTAAAGTTTCTGAAGATCTAAAGCCTAAGCTTTGAGTCATGCTCCTCCTGATCATCAATATTGGTGTTCTCGACCAATTGATTAGGACGGTTGGCAAACAAGTTATGATCTTGAATAAGCAAAGGAGCGATAGGTGCACGTTCAACAACAAGAGTCACCTTAAGCACCATGGCTTGCTGTGGTTGGTACACAACATCCCGTGGGCGTCCAGGTAGTCTCAGAGGCCCGTACACCACTTGATTCCTCGAACGGGTACGATAAAAGCGTCCTTGGCCGCATAACACTCTTGGGGTCGACTTTCGTGTACCCAACTGATAGTAGAGGGTGGGGAGTTTAGTGAATGGACAACAAAACTTCTCATGAGGAGCACCTCTTATCCAAGTTACCTGAGATTTGTGTTTATGTTGGTGTCCAGCGAGCCCTTGGGTTGAAGTGAACACATCACGGCAGGTTATACATCGATAACAACAACGTCCTTCAAGATTTGGTATGATGCCTTAGTGATCCATTCCGCTTGGTTGTGGTTATTGTTACCTTTTTCCTAAAAGGATTTTTTATGAAGAATTTTAGAAATGATTTAGTGAGGAACTGAAGAATGGTAATTGAAATTTATAGGAGCAGAGTTTATGATAAAGTGATTACAATGGTTGCATTAGAAGGCAAGCAGTTAATTGTATCAATTACAAATAATGGGTAATTCTAGATATTTCATATCAAACAACTCAGTTTTGACATGTTTTAGATTTTTTAAATCACAAATGTAAGAGTTTTCCCACTTCCTCTTCTTTTTCTCTCTGTTGCTTACTTCTTCGCATTGATTATTGTTTTTTGTTTTTCTGAAAGAAAGATGAGTTTGTTAGAATATGTACATCAAGATAATGAATATATCATCATCTATCCTTTTCCTTTTTTAATAATGGAAACAAGCATTTAATTTTATTAACTTTTATATTTATTTTTGAAAATCAGCACAAATTAAAATAGAATTCTAGAACTATCAATGATAAGACCATGAGAAAATGCACGCAGAAAAAATATAACAAATTTAAATTGGATTTTGTGTCACATTTTTTATTTGTGAGTAGTTATTCTTATAAGTTGAATAAAAAAATTGTTATTCGTCTAAAATATATCATTTAATTCTATTAAGGGATTGCGTTGTTTAATCTCCTTTCAATTTGATTTTCACTAGGGAAAAAACTAAATGAAATATGTTTAAAACATATAAACAAAAAAAACAATCAAATCAAAAAAAATTATTTGAATTTCTTACTTTTTTTATAGTCACATGAAATATGAATTCATTAATTCAGTCAAACAAGACTACAAGTAAAATTAATTATAACATAGATTTTTTTTTCCATTCTTCAACCAAAAACTAAAAAACATATTTCAGGAAATATTTTGCAAAGAAATATTTCTACGATACCAAAGACTCAAATAGTTTTAGTTTTTGTTTGTAAGGGAACATTTAAAAACAATTTATCATACATGCCTGACATCTGACATGACAATTTTATATTCTACGTAGCATCCTATGTATTATGTCACGTAGGACACATGTGTATACCTGTTCAATCTTCTACTAGTTTAACTGTCTCCTTGTACACACCCAAAGTTAGAGAACATAGATGTCAGTTGAAGCAAGTTAAACTCTCTCTCTCTCTCTCTCTCTCTCTATATATATATATATATATATATATATATATTATGCCTAATTAATAGCAAATCATGTACTCATTCCACCTCTTTAGACATAAATTAGTTCTTGATAGGTTTTCCATGAGATCAGTGATCTTTTCTCCTTTTAAAGAGATCTTTGTTTCAATTTTCTTTTACTTTTTGAGGTATCCTTTGTCTTCTCTTCTTGTCAATTGTGATTATACTGTTGGTTGTATATGATCATTGAATAACAATTTTATACTTCTTTTCTGTGGACAAGTAGGAGATCTTCCTAGCTAATCTATTACTTACTTCATTTATTAATTTTTTGTGATAACACTGAGTCCAATCCGACCTTTTTGATTCACAGTAATTAGTGAAACTACTTTTATCATTATCCCTATGTCTAATTTTTGCACAAAAAATAATTTTTTTTAAAACTTTTTTATTTTCTATGCTTCCATTAAAGTTGGAATTAATTAGTTATTAGACCATTGTAAAGATATAAAATAGACTTAAAACATAAACTTAAAAAAAAGAAGACAAATGTTGCAATAAACATAAGGCAAGGACAAAACAAAACAACAAATTGAAGTTAACTAAGAGCTAAAGCTTAATCTTTAAGTTAAGTTCCTCCTAATTCAGGGTTCTGTGCTCGAATCAGAATTCTGAGAGTTTTGTTAGATTCGGGAGATGATTCTAGTCCTAGGTGAGATCTTTGTTAATTTTTGAGAGGTTTCGAGCTTGTTTTAGCCTTTAAGGCGTTCAGTTAGTTTCTTGTGGTTTTCACAGATGGAGGGTCAAGGAGACCTCATACACTTATTTTGACAGTTCCATTGAGTGTGAAACATCGAGTATTATTGATTTGTATATCTAATTTAAGTTTACGGGATTCTGAAAGAATTTTGAGGATCTTTTCAATACTTTGAGAGTTGGCTGGATTTTCTGGTACTGATGTGCTTCACTTTCGCAAAGGGTGCTTCGCGATCGCGAGGATCGCAAAGCCGAGACCCAAGTCGCAAAAGCGAAGGGTCTCAGTTTAGCGGGGTTCACTAAAGCAAACAATGGATTGTTATCGTGATGTTCACAAAAGCGAACCCTGGTTCGCGAAAGCAAAGGTCCCAACTTTTGCGGGGTTCACTTTTGCAAACCTAAGTTCGCTTTTGCAACATTACTGTGGGGTTTTGCCTGCCATTTTTTGGATTTACGCCCCATTTTTAATAATGTACGTCTTATTTCAAAAGGTTCCATCACACACCCTAGATAGAAATTTAGCTACTCATAATAGTATGAAGAAATTCAATTATAGAACTCATGACAATAGAAATTAAGAAGAAAGAGGAAAAAAGGTGAGGTGAATCCATATCTTATCTCCAAGCGTGTTCTTGCCTCCAAATATCCAACATCCCTTTTCAGAAGTCTTTTACTAGGGTATTTAAAGGATCTAGATATGTAGGGAATCAAATACGCTAATCAAAACTCGCTAGAATAATTTTCTTGGCTCATCTAAACTGTCTCTTCATGAGGATCACAAGTGAAGTCTTAATTATCTCCTGCTTCTAGGCTCTCTTGGTTGTCTCATGAGGAAAGGATATTGAGTGAATTCTCCCTTGCTCCAATATCATTTCTTTACTTCAAATCACACCAATATCACCTATTTTTTATTGTATTCATCTGACATACTTCATACATATATAAAACTCATAATAATCTCAAAATATATGGGATAACGATGTGACAATACAATTATGATCAAGATATATGAGGTGATAATGTACTAGAAATATCCACCTTTAGCTAAATATTAAGCACGCATGAAAGTGAGTGTGAAAATGGTAAGATTGTTGCAACTCAATTCATTTCTCTATATTGATGTGTGTGTCATATTTTCACCATTCATCATAACTTGTATTATCATTATTACCTTTCATGACTAATTTGATTGTCTAGAAAGGGAAAGACCTACTTGGGGGCATGGGGTTTTAATTAGGATGAGGGTGGTAATTGATGAGTTTAGTTTGTAATCAATGATTCAAAGAAAGAACATGTGTTTTTCAACTATGAGCAATTATCAAAAGATTAATTTAATTAATAGCAAGTTGTGTACTTGTTACGTCTCCTTAGACTTCCTTTAGTTCTGGATAGATATCAAAAGATCTTTTATTTAGTTATTGATCTTTTTTTAGATAAAGATATCTCTATTTCCATTTTTTTAACCTTCTTTTGCTCCTTTTCTATTTACCTTTTCTCTTGTCCACAAGTGTCATATTTCTTATACTTTGTGAGACATATGTTGTCTTCTCTTCTCGTAGGTTGTGATTATAGTGATGATTATTTATGGTTAGTGAATATCAATTTTTTCTTTTTCTTTCTATGGACAAGTAAGATATCATCCTAACCCGTTACTTACTTTATTTATCAGTTTTTAGTGATAACAATGAGTCTGATTTGGCCTTTATAATTTACAATAATTAGTGAATCTACTTCTATAATTATCTCTCTATCTAATTTTTTACAACAAAAAATAATATTTTCTTATCCTTTTATTTGCTATGATTCCATTGAAGTGAAATTTAATTCCTTATTAGACCATATTTAATACATAAAATGAAATCAAAACATAAACTCAAATAAAAGATAAATGTTTCAACAAACATAAAACGACAACAAAACAAAACAAAAAAATAACATGACAACAAAACAATACAAATCAACAAACATAACATGACAATAAAACAAAACAACAAACAAAAGTTTCTTAAGATCTAAAGCCTAAGCTCTAAGTCAAGCTCCTCTTGGTCATCAATATTGGTGTTCTCGACCAATTGATTAGGACGGCTGGCAAACAAGGTCTGATCTTTAATAAGCAGAGGAGCGACATGTGCACGCTCAACAACATGAGCCACCTGAAGCACCGTGGCTTGCTGGGGTTGGTACAAAATTGCCCGTGGGTGTCCAGGAAATCTTTGAGGCCCGTATACCACTTGATTCCTTGGACGGGGAGGGTAAAAGTGTCCTTGGCCGCATAACACTGTTGGGGTCAACTTTCGTGTACCCAACTGACAGTAGAGGGCGGGGAGTTCAGTTGATGGACATAAAAACTTCTTATGAGGAGCAATTTTTATCCAAGTGCCCTGAGATTTATGCTTATGTTGGTGTCCAATGAGCCCTTGGCTCGAAGTGAACACATCGCGGCAAGTTGTACACCGATAGTACCAAAGTCCTTCAGGATATAGTATGATTCCTTGGTGATCCAGTCCGTTTGTTAGTGGTTGTTGTTGCATTTTCCTAAAAGGATTTTTTTTTTGAAATTTTTTAGAATTTATTTAGTGAGGAACTCAAGAAAAGCCAATTGAAATTTATAGGAGAAGAATTTATGATAAAGTTATTTCAATAGCTGCTGGAGAAGACAAGCACTAAATTGTATTAATTGAAGATAATGGGTAATTCTGGATATTTAATATAAAACAACTCAGTTTTGACCTGTTTTAGATTTTTTAAATCACAAATGTAATAGTTTTCCCACTTCCTCTTCTTTTTCTTACTTCTTCACATTGATTACTGTTTTTTGTTTTTCTAAAAGAAAGATGAGTTTGTTAGAATATGTACATCAAGATAATAAATATATCATCATCTATCCTTTTCCTTTTTTAATAATGGAAAAAAGCATTTAATTTTATTATCTTTTATATTTATTTCTGAAAGTCAGCACAAATTAAAATAGAATTCTAGAACTATCAATGCTAGAAAAGCACATGACCAAATGCACACAGAAAAAATCTAAAAAGTTTAAATTGGATTTTATGTCACATTTTTTACTTGTGAGTAGTTATTCTTATAAGTTGAATAAAAATTGTTATTCGCCTAAAAATATCATTTATTTCTTTTAAGGGATTAGCGGTGTTTAATATTCTTTCAATTTGATTTTACTAGGGAAAACACTAAATGAAATCAGTTTAAACATATAAAATAGAAAACAATCAAATCTAACTTTTTTTAATTTAAATTTCTTAATTTTTTTATAATCATGTGAAATATGAATTCATTAATTCAGTCAAAGTAGAACCACAAGTAAAATTCATTATAATATAGAAAAAAAATATTCCATTCTTCCACCAAACACTAAAAAACATATTTCAGGAAAATATTTTGCAAAGAAATATTTCTACTATACCAAAGACCCAAATTGTCACACCCTGAAGCTACCCCCTAGATGCGACAGGATGCTTAGTGTCACGAGTGATCCCAAGCTAACCCTGAGTTTGGCGTATCACAAGCATACTTAAAATATAACTTAGTAAGCGGAAGCATAACTGTGAAGTGAGTCAAATCTTATTTAAAGGACTCCAAGTGAAATATATTTGAATATCCATGGGAGACAACCCCAGAACACTAAACACTGACTCTATGTCTGAAATCCTCTAGAACTGATGAGCTGTTGGAACAAGTCCCCAGCAAACTCTAAAAATACAAAAACACTAATAATAAGCTAACTAAACCAAAATCATAAAGAAACGTCCTCAAATTATGAGGACTCACCACTGAAGTTTCTCAGTATGGGCTGAAACTCGAACTAAGCGTGATCTAGGTGCTGAGTGCATGAACCTACATCATACAATGATGTAGCACAAAAGTATGCGCCAGTACTTTGAATGTACTGAGCATGCAAGATATAAATACTAAGTTGAACAATATAAACTGAACAATATAGACTGAACATGGATGTAGGTTGTACTGAAGTATAACTCAAAACTGAGCCAGATGCAATGACCAAGAACTAATCATGGAGATAACATGTTGAACTGAATACTGAAATAAATGTTGATAACATGGTTAATGAAATAAGAGTATGATTGTGGGAGCTACTATTAACCAACATAAACCACATGAGCTAGATATGGAGTCCAGTGTATACGCCCTATCAAGAGGACCCAATATACCTTGCCATGTGTATAAAGGAATGATTGTGGCGTGATCACTAAAAATTGATGCCCAACAGAAGGGACTTCTAAACCTAAGTTGGCATGTAGTTCTATGACTTTGAGGGTATGTTGAACCCTAGTTCAACTCGGTGCTAAGTCTAGTCCCTTTTGAATGTAAAGCTAAAATGCGATTGAAATACTAAGTATCTCAAAATGCTATCATGATATCTGAGAATGCAATATAAATATACTGAAAGTTATGACATTTTGAATTCTAAAGCATGATTTTCTGACTGATCTGCCTAGCAAGTATAATTCATGAGTGTTGATAGATGATACAAGCTAGGGTTCTGAATTCTATATATGGAGTTATGCAAATATTCCAAGAAACATGTTATTTAGATCGTGGAAACTATAGCAGCTGAAATCACAATGAATCTCCAAGGTTTTGGAAACCCTAGGTCTAAACAATTTATGAGAAATTGAAGAACTGACTGAATTCTAGTGACATAATGGGTGAAAGGAACCCACTAGTGAAAGCCCACATACCTAGTGATGAATACTACAGAGAAATTCTTTGGATTTCGGGGCTGAACTTGAAGAAGACCTCTGCTTGTTCTTGGGAAAACTATCGCCTCTTTTATCTTATTTTTGTTCTAAGTTAGATGATTTTAGGAGAATGAGGGTTCTGGGTAGTTTCTGACTAGATTATTAGGCTTAGACTGAGTAAAATGACATAGTTTAAGTGTCAAACAAATAGGGGAAAAGACCAAAATGACCCTTACTTAAATATGATAAAGTGGTCTTCATGAGGGGCCTAGCGGGCCGTCTAAGGCATAAATGTCCATCAAGTGGGTTGTCATGCTGCCCAGCCTGACATACCTTTGTTGGGTATATAGCAAAAGCTAATGGAAAATGGAGGGAAGATGAAAAAAGAGGAACTTAAAGAGTTAGGAACTTGAAAAGTCCTCTTATGCTCTAGTAAAAAGGCATTTCTCCCTCATCGGTGGTGGAAACAAAAATAGAAGATTTTAAATAGAGAAACACTTCTATTAATTGTTAAAAGGGTTGGAAAGAGGGACCCCCCTCGCCTGTTGTCATGCTCGCTCGGCTCGGCTTTGGCTTTAGAAAATGATCGATCGAGAGATTATTTTTTAGACAAAGTTTGTTTTAATTATTTTGTTAATTATTTATTTAATTAATTAAATGGTCAAAACGTTTCAATTAATTAGTTAATTAACTGAAATGTTTTGACCCGACTCGGATCAGCGCGCGACCCATTTTATTTAAACTTTCTCATTTTATTTAAATTTCCCGCCGTTGGAAATGACTGTTCTGAAAGGTTGCAACTTTCAAGAATAGCCATGACCGTTTGAAAGGTTGCAAACTTTCATTAATGGTCGTGTGGATTCTGAAAGCTTGCAACTTTTCGGAATCAGTTCCTCTTGGCTATAAATACCAGTTATTCTTCAGAATTTTTTACTTACGAAAATTTCTGGTTTCTTCTTCTTCTTCTGCACAAATTATTTTTCGTGTACTTTACTGCCGTTGAGTGGCTCGCTGACACCAGCGTTTTGGGTATCAACTACATTGGTGATTGAGATCATTCTATCCTGGAAGGACATATTCCAAATCAAACCTCGAGGAGAATAATTTCCTTAAGGGGACACTGAGCATTCAGTGAGTTTGATTCGGATTACTAGTGAACCGACTCAGTTTGCTAATAGCACATGCTCTATCTGGCCGCGTACAATTCATAATATACACCAAACTTCCCAACACTCTGGCATATTCCAATTGAGAGTCACTTTCACCTACTTTCTTTTGAAATGTAAAGCTTAAATCAATTGGAGTTTTGACAACATTGAAATTCAAGTACTTGGAACTTATCCAATACTCTTTCAATATAATGAGATTGAGATAATGCTAGTCCTTGGGGAGTTTTGAGAATTCTGATCCCTAAGATCAAATCAGCAACTCCCAAGTCTTTCATATCGAACTTGCTGGACAACATGCGCTTAGTAGCATTTGTATCGTCAATATCTTTACTCATTATTAACATGTCATCAACATAAAAACAAACAATGTAATATGAATTTATTGCTTTAGATAAAGCTGTTGAAGAAGCTGAACGGCTCCAAAATTTCTTAGAGGATATTACATTCTGGCCCAAACATGTGGGACCTATTTACATACATTGTGATAGTCAAGCAACAATAGGTAGGGAAGGGAACGTCATGTACAATGGGAAGTCTCGTCATATACGATGGAGACATAACACCGTAAGACAACTACTCTCAAGTGGAATTATCACAATTGACTATGTGAAGTCAAGTGATAATGTGTCAAATCCACTAACAAAAGGCCTAGTGAGAGAGGCAGTTGAAAGATCATCAAAGGGAATGGGTTTACGGCTTAGGACAAGTCAGTATGACAGTAACTCTATCTAGCAGACTGGAGATCCCAAGTGCTAGATTCAAGGAGAAAAACAAAGTTGTGACTGACTGTTCGACATTGTCAATCAACTCAATCTATTCTCATGATGAAGACAATGTTCAGGAAAAAGGTTAAGACTTTAAGGCTTGTTAATGAGTTAATAAAGCTTAAAGTTTTTAATGATTTGCTAAGTTTGGTAGATTTGACCAAATAGTGTATCTACGAGATGACACGATTAGAAATCACCTATGTGAGTGTAAAGTGTAAGACGTTTCAAAGAGAATTTTATGTCAAAAGTCTATTCTCTATATACCCATGAAACTCGGAGGTGTTCATGGCTTAAACGAACACAACTGTAAGAACCTTAAATGGTAAAGAGTTAATTGTGTGACATATGGTTGTCTAGGTATACACCAAAGATCGACGGTTCAAAGATATCGCATCTACCGATTGATCGAGTATATCCGACATATGTTCACTACGGAAAGACCAAGGGGAAACCTACTTATCCAGATGTAACTAATCCTTGCTTATAAAGTAAACACTCGTCCGTGCATTCCTTATGTTATAACCTTTCCCCATTCATGTGGGGGATTGTTGGGTATATAACAAGAGTTAATGGAAAATGGAGGGAAGATGAAAAGAGAGGAACTTGAAAAGTCCTCTTATGCTTTAGTAAAAAGGCATTTCTCCCTCATTGGTGGTGGAAAGAAAAATAGAAGAGTTTAAACAGAGAAACACTTCTATTAATTGTTAAAAGGGTTGGAAAGAGGGACCCCCCTCGCGCCATCGTCGTCGTCGGTTGCTCGGCTCGGCTTTAGCACACGACCCATTTTATTTAAACTTTCCTGTTTTATTTAAATTTTCCGCCATTGGAAATGACTGTTCTGAATGGTTGCAACTTTCAGGAACAACCATGACCGTTTGAAAGGTTGCAAACTATCATTAATGGTTGTGTGGATTCTGAAAGGTTGCAACCTTTCGGAATCAGCTCCTCTTGGCTATAAATACCAGTTATTCTTCAGAATTTTTTACTTACGAAAATTTTGAGTTTCTTCTTCTTCTTCTGCATAAATTATTTTTCGTGTACTTTACTATCGTTGAGTGGCTCGCTGACACCAGTGTTTTGGGTATCAATACACTGGTGATTGAGATCATTCTATCTTGGGAGGACATATTCCAAATCAAACCTCGGATACTCGAGGGGAATAATTTCCTTAAGGGGACACTGTGCATTCAGTGGGATTGATCTTTTTCCGTTCTGTCTTTTACAGATTTTAATTTTTGTGAATTAATTTTGGTTCTTCTGTTCTTACTAGTTCATTAAACTTTGGTAACTTCGTGTTTCTGCAAAGTTTATTGAAATCAGTAATTCTGTTTTAAACACAGATTGGCAACAAGCTTTACTAAAACAACCATAAAATTTTACTTTGGGCTTGGAATTAAGCAAACTCGGTGATGTTGGAAAGAGGATTCTAAGATCTTTAATTTGATAGGTCATGGGCTCCCTAATTCATTTTGTGCTGAAAGATACGATCTGAGCCAACAGTTGGATCCCATTTTGAAACTTTCCATTCATAAACTCATGGTTAGGGATCGGAGAAACTGCAGTAGATTTGCGTGTGTTAGCATTGCATGTATTAGATCTGCAAGGAGGCATGATCTGAAACGCATAACGACGGATTAGAAAGGAGAAGTTGACTTACACTTCACGCACGATAGTAATAAGAAAATAAGTGAAATTTTCTAGAACACCTAGTAGCCTCCCCCTCATAGGTGTGGTGCGCTTCACACTCATGAAAGAGACTCTACTTAGTGCGGCTTTCAGACACCCTAGGACTCTTGAACATGATGCTCTGATACCAAATTTGTCACCCCCTGAGGCTACCCCCTAGACACGACATGGTGCTTAATGTCACGAATGGTCCCAAGCTAACCCTAAGTCTGGCATATTACAAGCATACTAAAAAATATAACTGAAAACTGAGCCGAATTCAATGACTAAGTACTAATTATGAAGATAACATATTGAACTGAATACTGAAATAAATGTTGATAACATGGTCAATGCAATAAAACTATGACTATGGAAGCTACTATTAACTGACATGAACCACGTGAGCTCAATGTGGAGTCCGATGCATACTCCTCATTGAGAGGACCTAATATACCTTGCCAGGGGTATAAAGGCATGACTGTGACGTGATCACTAAAAACTGATGCCCAACAGAGGGGACTTCTGAACCTACATTGGCATGTAGTCCTAGAACTTTGAGGGTACGTTAAACCTAGTCCAACTCGGTGCTAAGTCTACTCCCAACTAAATGTAAAGCTAAAATGCGACTGAAATACTGAGTAGCTCAAAATGTTTGGCATGCTATCTTAGAATGCAATATAAATATACTAAAAGTTATGACATTAAAATTCTAAAGCATGATTTTCTAACTAATCTACCTAGAAAGTATAATTCGTGAGTTTTCATAGTTGATACAAGCTAGGGTTCTGAATTATATACATAGAACTATGCAAATATTCCTAGAAATATGTTATTTAGATCTTAGAAACTATACCAACTGAAATCACAATGAATCTCCAAGGTTTTGGAAACCCTAGGTCTAAACAATTTATGAGATATTGAAGAACTGACTGAATTCTAGACGTATGATGGGTGAAAGGAGCCCACTAGTGAAATCCTACATACCGGGTGATGAAAAGTACGGAGAAATCCTTTGGATTTTGGGGATGATCTTGAAGAAGACCTCTGGTTGTTCTTAGGAAATCTACTGCCTCTTTTCTCTTTTTTTGGTCCTAAGTTTGATGATTTTAGGAGAATGGGGTTTTGGGCAGTTTCTAACTAGATTATTAGGCTTAGACTGAGAATAACGACGTAGTTTAAGCACCAAACAACGTAGTCTAAGTGCCAAATGAATAGGGGAAAAGACCAAAACGACTATGACTTAAAGCTAACGAAGTGGTCTTCATGAGGGACCTGATGGGTCATCTAAGGCATGAATGACTGCCAAGTGGGTCGTCATGCTGCTTTGCCTGAGAAAGCTTCACTGAAACGAGCATAAATATTTTTTCTCTGGGATTGGAATTAGGCAAACTTGGTGGTGTTGGAAAGAGGATTTCATGATCTTTAATTTGATAGGTCATGAGCCACCTAATTCATTTTGTGCTAAAATATATGATCATTTGAAGTTGAACCAAACCTCGAAGTTTGACAAACCTTTTTCATGAGCCACTTCACGGCTCTTGTGAAGCTCCACGGGCGGTTTAGGCGACCGTGGTTCTTCCCAGACCCTTGGGTGTATTGTGCCCTTTTTCACGGGCCACACGACAGCCGTGTCAAGTTCCACGGACTGTCTAGTGGTCCATGGTCCTTCACAGTGATTGGGGTGGTTTTGTGCTTCTTTCACGGGCCACTTCACAACTCGTGTGGAGCTCCACAGGACATCTAGTGGTCCATGGTCTTTCACCTTTTGTTGGGTGCACAACCATGAGCAGGGGGACGGGTCGTGGTCCTCTTCATGGCACATGGACCCTTCCGTGGTTTTCCACTTTCTTTTATTAAATCTTAGTTCTAATTTTTGTGGTGTTAAACAAATAGTTTTAGTTTTCGTTTGTAAGGGAACATTTAAATTTAAGAGGGAACCTTTAAAAACAATTTATCCTGCATGACATTTGACATGAAAATTTGTATCCTTCGTAGTAGCATATGTGTATTATGTCACGTAGGACACATGTGTCTACTTGTTCAATTTTATACTAGTTTAAGTGTATCCTTGTGCACACCTAAAGTTGGAGGACTTAGATGTCAGTTGAAGCAAGTTAAAAAATACATTTATGTATTATGCCTAATTAATAGAGAGTCATGTACTCATTACACCTCTTTAGACATTCTCTAATTCTTGATAGGTTTTCCATGAGATCAATGATCTTTTCTCCTTTTAAAGAGATCATTGTTTAAATTTTCTTTTACTTTTTGAGATATCATTTGTCTTCTCTTCTTGTACATTGTGATTGTACTGCTGGCAGTATATGATCATTTAATATCAATTTTATATTTTTTTTCTATGGACAAGTAAGAGATCTTCCTAATCTATTACTTACTTTATTTATTAATTTTTTGTCATAACACTGAGTCTAATCCGACCTTTTTGATTCACAGCAATTAGTGAATCTACTTTTATCATTATCTCTATGTCTAATTTTTGCACAAAGAATAATATTTGTTTTTTAACTTATTATTTGTTATGCTTCCATTGAAGTTATTAGATCATTGTAATGATATAAATTAGACTTAAAACATAAACTTAAAAAAAAGAAAGATAAATGTTGCAATAAACATAAGGCGACAACAAAACAAAATAAGAAATTGAAGTTAACTAAGAGCTAAAGCCTAATCTTTAAGTCAAGCTCCTCCTAATTTTAGGTTCTGATGCTCGGATTTGAATTCTTAGAGTTCTATTAGATTCGGGAGATGATTTTAGTACAAGGTGAGGTCTTTGTTGATTTTTGAAAGGTCTCGAGCTTGTTTTAGCCTTTTTAGGCGTTCAGTTAGTTTCTTGTGGTTTTCATGGATGAAGGGTCAAGGAGACCTCAGATTCTTGTACAGTTCCATTGAATTTGGAACATTGAGTATTATTGATTTGCATATCTGGTTTGAGTTTACGGGGTTCTTAACGAATTTCGAGGGTCCTTTTGATGTTTTGAGAGTTGGCAGGTTTTTCTAGTACTGATGTGCTTCGCTTTCACGAAGGTTTCTTCGTGATTGTGAGGATCGCAGAATCGAGATCCAAGTCGCAAAAGGGAAGGATCTCAGTTTGGCAGGGTACACTAAAGCGAACCATGGGTTGCAATCGCGATGTTCGCGAAAGCAAAGGTCACCACTTTTGTGGGGCTCACTTTTGCGTACCTAAGTTCACTTTTGCGACATCAGAGGGGGGTTTTGCCTGCCATTTTTGCGGTTTAAGCCCCATATTTCATTTTTGAGGTTCGGGTACCCTTGGTGGCGATTTTGGAAAGGTTTCCTTGTGCTAAATCATTTTGGTAAGCTTTTCTTATCTTAATACTTCATTTCTCTTTGACTATTTATGGATTTTAACATCATAATTTGAGATCTGATTTGGAAAATGGCAAGGTTTTTTAAAAAATTGAGTTTTGATCTAAAATGGTGATTTTGAAGTGGTTGTGATCCCTTTTTTGAAATGGGTTTCACTAATAAGTTCCTAAAGCCTTAAACATCATTTTCAAGTATTAAGTTTAGGATTCAAACCTATTTTTGGAATTAGATTTTGTATTGATTGTCCCACTTTTCAAGAGAATTGATGTGGGTATTGTGGTTTTCGGAAAGTGATTGTGAATACTTGCTTTTATATAGATTATGTGGCTTTAGAAGAGATTCGTAAGAGGAAGACTCAACTCTTGGAGTGATTATTGATTGATTTAAGGCAAGTAATCTTATAAACCTTGTATTCTTATAGAATTCATGTTTTTCCTTCATTGCTTGTGTGTTGGGAGTAATGGGAATGAGGTAAAGGGTTAGTTGTCCACTTGATAACTCTTAACGAATAAAAAGGGGCTGAAATGAAAAGGCTATGTGATGATCATGATATTTTTGAATTGCCTTCTTGTATCCCTTGTTGATTGAATGATGAAATGCTTGATAACATGAAAGTAGTCTTGAATTGTTATCTCTTCCATGTGGTGTGATATTGCTTGTGTGTATTGATTATTGAACAGCTTGATGAGACATATGATAGTTTGATGCCGAGGTAATTTCCGGCAAGTGCTTATGATGTCAAGGTCTTTATCGGTGAGTGTTATGATGTCGAGGTCTTTGCCTGTGATTATTATGATGTTAAGATATTTGCTGGTGATTGTTATTAAGCCGATGAGAAATGGTTTTGGCTAGTGATTTGATATAAAGTCAATGGGAAATGGTTATGGCTAGTGATGTGATGTAAAGTCGATGGGAAATGGTTTCGACTAGTGATTTGATATAAAGCCAATGGAAAATGGTTCCGACTAGTGATATTGTGCCGATGGGAAATAGTTTCGGTGAGAGATTGATTATTGTGACTTGTTGCGTTTGATGTTTATGTGTGACTTGCTTATTATTTGTGATTTTTCCACTTGTTGTGTGTGAGAGATCTACTTCAAATTGAGATTGACCTACTTTATTCGTTTGATTTTTGATTTGTGACTACTGTACTATAAGTGTTGGTCCTTGTGAGCGGTATATTGTAGAATTGTTTGGTTGGGATGATTTCTATGCAGGTTGTACTTTGAAGAGGTTTGGTTGGAGTATAAGGGTTACTCAATTCCTTGATAGATGGCTTGTTTATTAGGTTTCTTGTTGGGTACCGTATTGTTGGTACTCACCCCTTGCTTCTACACTTGTGTAGGTTCCGAGCTCGGACCCATGTGATATCTTTCTCTTTCTTTTAATTTCGAGGCTTGTCAAGGATTTTCACCAGAGACTGTTATATCAGAGTTTTTTGAGTCTGTGAACTACGGATCCATTGTACGGGTCGTCGATTGAACTATGACCCGTATTGTCAAGTCATAGGAAAAATATTGGGAGTTAGATTTTGGGGTCAAATTTCTAGGGATCCATTCTACGGGCCGTAGGAACTTCTACGAGCCATAATTTTGACCCGTAGAATGGACTTTTAAGCCCAAAAATTGTATAAAGTCTACAGATTGGATCTACGGTCCGTACAAACTTATACATGTTGTAGATTGGACCCATAATATGAAATTTTGTGCATTAAAATTCAATATAAATCCCATGGATCAGATTTACGGTTCGTAGAACAAACCATGAATCGTATATGGACCCATAGAAGGTTTTTTTGTTAGTTTTAAGAAGGGTAGTTTAGTCTTTTCTCACCCCTTCTAAGTCTAAACCACAACCCTTTTTCACATAATTAAGGGTCTAAACAGTGTTAAAATATTCTTTTACGTTCTTTAACACTTCAAAAACTTAGAGTAAGGATTCAAGAGGATAAAAGTTAGGATTTTCTAACGTTCTTCAAATTTCATCGATTTCACCAAGAACTTTATTCTTTCTAGGTATGTAAGGCTATTATAGTGTAGGACTAGTTCATCTTCACGCCCTACATCTATTTTCAAATCAATTAAAAAGTAATCTAGGGTTCTATCCTTTAGATTTGAGTATTTTTTAGATGAGTTGATATTGAGTTTTGAGTTTTGAGTTCTTGAGTTCCTGATTATTGAATTTTTATTTCTAATTATATAATTGTTGTATATTGTGCATTGAGATTTATTGAGTTGATTGGTCATGTCTATTCTCCAGCATGAACCCTATCCTTTAGTATTCATTGAGTTCTTTTGAGAATCTTTTAAAAAAACATAGTTGTTTTAAACTGAGTTCTGAGAAAGCAAAGAGGAGTCTTGAGAAATATTTTGAAAATGAGTTGAGGAAGAGTATAAGGGAACTAAGTAGTCCCAAATGTATCGTTTGCTTACATTGAGAAAAAGAAACTTTGATTTCTAAAAAGTGTTTATGAGTTTAGAGATATTTTAAAGCAGTTACCTTTTTTAAGAGGTTATTGTGAATAATTACCTCAAAACAGAGAAATAGTATGTTTTATACATTTGAGCATGAATATATTATTGAGAGTAGTATTGAGCATCGATTTGAGGATGAGTTTAAACAACTCAAAATCCTCATAAACCATATCTGCCAACATGGGTAAATGATAATGCTTTTTAGATGAATCCTTATTGCTTAGTGGATCCACTTAGTTGAGGTGTTTAATACCCCGGCAAGGTATAGGACAACTTTGGCAATGTGGGCGAGACGATGTATTATCACATAGCTCATAGTGATGGTTGTCGGTTAAAGAATTTCCCAAATAAAAGTAAATAGTAATTTATTATATTTTTATGTACATCCTTGAGTTACCATCTTTTATTTATGAAGCTTTAAATATTTTATCTCATATTATTGCTTTGTGTTGAGTTGAGTTGAGGTGAGTATTCTTCCAGCGTTATCAATTTAGTTTTTTATTCATTCAGATTTATTTCATACTCGTACATTCAATGTACTGACGCCAACCGACCTGCATCTTTTTATGATGCAGATACAAGTGTTCAGGATCATGAACAGGCGCTTCGTTGAGATCCCTTTATACTCTAGTTAGCTTTTGGTGAGCCTCCTTGCATTTCGGAGGACTCCACTTTTATTTTCAGTTTAGTCATTTTAGGGTGTCATGGGTATTATCCCGACATCCATGTTGAACTATAAAGGCTTCATAGATAGATAGAGTTGAGGAGTTTATCAGTATTTACTTTTCCCATAAGATGTTTTGAAAACTATTAAACCTATATTATTTAGTATTTTACAGACTATTTGAGTTAAGTATTTTCTTGAGTTTGAATGTTCTAAATTATGTTTCTAAACCTTTTATCGCTTGAGGAAGTCTTCCGCTAAGTAGTCAGCCAGGCCAAGGGCTCTCTTGGGGACCAAAAATGATTCTTGAGTGCCGACCATGTCCAGGTTGTAGGCTCGGGGAGTCACATTGACTGTGGTCATGGTTATTTGGGTTGGGAGCCCGATTTTCACTTCTTGGGTTCGGATTCGTGTCACTTCTCTAATTGTCTTATTGCATCCTCTCCATTTATATGCATTGCATGTCACCAATATATTTGTTTGTTGAATGTATCCTCCAATTTATGGGGAGCGGTTGGGTTATATTTGTTATTTGTACCTTCCAAGCATATGGGGGTTCGACTAGTTTATTATTATTATTGTTTTACTATATTCTATTATATGTTATTTTTTTCTCGTTTGCTGATAGGTTTTAGACTTTAGAATTGTAGTTATGAGTCCTCTTGTCCCTTGGTAATTTACTTGGTATTTTAGTTGCTTGCGAATAGGTTTTTGGCTTGTGTTCTAGGTATGTTCTTGACTCAACTTCTCACTCCTTGTATCTTGTTTCTACTCTTTATTGTCTATCTACTTTGGCATCCACTGTTTAGTTACTTGTGATATGCTCTCCTTATTACTTGTTTTTTATGCTTGTGTTATCTTTTGAGCTTAGTCAGTTGTTGCCTACTGAGTACCATTTTTGGTTCTCATATTACACTTCTACACCCTGCAAATTGCATTTAAGTTATCGTCGTTGATTTGGAGTCGTGCGAAGCAGCTTTGAGTTTCGGATATTTGGATGAGCTTTTGGCGTCTGAAGCTACTGATTTTTTTCTGTTTTTGCTAGGCTTAATCTTTATATTGTATTCACAGACAACCTATAGTTATGTTTTATTTGTAAAAGTCTTATACTCTTACTTTGGATTAGATGCTCAATTATTGACTGATGTCAGGTCTTGGGATGATTACTTGTGTTGTATTTCAATTGCTTACCCTTCTTCTCTTGTGTAAGCTTTATGCTCTTATTGTTGACTTCCACTGGGTAGTCCGTTTCTTATGGTTTCGAGATAAGGTTTAGGCTTACCTACTGATGGGGTGTAGTAGGTGTTATCATAACCTGAGAAATCGTGTCGTGACAGAAAATCTAAAAATAATTGTTCAAATAAATCAAGTAGGGCTGGGCAAAAACACCGAAAAACCGAAATACCGAACCGAATCGAATTATTGCGGTTTCGGTATTTCGGTATTTCGGTTTTCGGTTCGGTATTCGGTGTATGTTTTTATACTTTTCGGTATTTCGGTTCGGTTTTCGGTATGTAACTTTTGTGTTATTCGGTATTTCGGTTTACCGAAATATATTATATTAAATAATAGATATTATATTTTTAATTAAATTAGGTCAAAACTCTTTAAACCTTTTGGTCTTTTCAATTTTTTTACTTTACTAATTCTAACTTTCTATTTTCTAAGCTTTAGCAGCAGCCAGCAGCCGCACAACCAGCAACGCCGGCAACCAGCAGCAGGCGACAACCAGCAACCGCAGTTCCGTCGACCAGCAGCAGCAGCCGCCAGTCCCGTCGACCAGCAGCACACACAGCAGTAGCAACCGCCAGCCACCAGCCCCAGTCGACCAGCAGGGCTCAGGCAGCCGCAGCACCACGCACAGCAGCAGCCGGCGACCGGCAGGCGACAACCATCAGCTTTCAGGTATGTTTTTCTTATAAATATATAAAAATAATTTTAAGTTTTTAACTTGCATTTAGTCAATTACTTGAGAATATTTTAGTGCATTTGTGATTTGATCTATCCATTGAAATAAACTAATAAAGATTCAGATTTGTATATTTTTAATTTTTATATTTAAA
>JAJOOR010004088.1:0-78772 GCA_036250505.1 Solanum acaule | reverse complement strand
GAATATCTTCCTCTTTCACCCTTAATTGGTGATAACCCGACTGGAGATCAATTTTGGAGAATATGTTGCCCCTTGAAGTTGATCAAATAAGTCATCTATTCTTGGAAGAGGATACTTGTTCTTGATGGTTACCTTGTTCAACTGACGATAATCCATACACATACAGAGTGAACCATCTTACTTCTTAACAAACAACATCGGAGCACCCTATGGAGAGATACTCGGTCGAATGAAACCCTTATCCAGTAAGTCTTTTAACTAATCCTTAAACTCCTTAAGTTTCACTAGAGCCATTCTATAAGGAGTAAGTTCCACCAGAGCCATTCTATAAGGAGTAAGTTCCACCAGAGCCATTCTATAAGGAGGAATGGACATAGGTTGGGTATCGAGGAGAAGGTCAATCCCAAAGTATATTTCCCTTTCAGGAGGAATATCAGGTAAATCATCGGGGAAAACTTCCAGAAACTTTCTTAGAATAGGGGTCGACTCAAGAATAGGAGTTTCGGACTCCACATCCCTCACCCTCACAATATAGTAGACACAACCCTTTGAGATGATTTTCCTAGCTTTTAGGAAACAAATTGACCTCTAGGCATAGAATTTCCCCCCTTCCATTCTAGTATAGGCTCATTTGGGAATTGAAACTACACGAGTTCTACAATCTATAGAGGCATAACAGGAATGCAACCAATCCATCCCAAGAATGACATCAAAATATATCATGTCAAGTTCTACCAAATCCACCGAAGTATATCTACGGGACAAGGAAACGGGACATCTTCCATAAACCCTATTAGCCACCACAGAATCACAAACAAGGGTAGAAACAAAAAAAGGTTCTAATAATACATCGGGAAGCATATCAAATCTCATAGTTACATAGGGAGTCACAAAGGACAAGGTAGCACCTGGATCAAGCAAAGCATACACATCTATTGGGAAAACTTTTAACATACCACTAACCACGTCCGAGGAGCTCTGTTGATCACCTCTAGTTTGGAGAGCATAGAAACAGTCTTGCTTAGGAGCATTTCCACCCGAGCCACTTGGACCAGATGAAGGGTAAGGTTGAGCCCTATGATGAGTGTCTCCCACATTTCTACTAACCGAAGGGCAATCCCTTATTTTATGATCTATTTTACCACACCCGAAACAAGTATTAGAGCCCGCTAGACAATTCCCTTCATGATTTCTCCCACATTTAGCACAAGTAGGCATTGGAGGCCTATTACCATCTCGTTGCGGTTTTGGGTTAAACACACTCTGATTTGTTGGCCTCGAAGAAGCACTTGTAGAACCTTGCCCGGAGAACTTTTGACGGAGACTTGAACGACCCCGTCCACCGGACCTAGAATATAAATAGTTGCCATCATCCACACTAGACCTTTTTACCTCTCTAGATCTTTCCTTGACCTTTTCTTCCTCAATTCGTTGGGCATGCACCATAAGGCGAGAAATAACCATGTCATGGACAATCATAGCGGTGAAACACTCTTTGACCACCATGTCGAGCACACCCGACACAAACTTACTCATCTTGGCCCTAGAATCTGCCACAGTAGAAGGAGTATACTTGGATAGTGGAGTGAATCTCAAAGTGTATTCCCTTTCACTCATATTTCCTTGCCTAAGGTTGATGAACTCAAGTACCTTGGCCTCTCTCATCTCTAGAGGGAAGAATCTGTCAAGAAATGCACTTTTGAACCTTTCCCATTCTATGGGACCCGCTTCCACCGGCCTTGCCTCTTTCTACTAATTAAACCAAATCTGAGCAACCACTTTGAGTTTGTAAGCGGCTAGTTCCACCTTATATACCGAAGTCACACCCATGATAGCAAGAACTTTTTAGACCTCGTCAATAAACTCTTAAGGGTTTTCCTCAACTTTGGAGCCATAAAATTCGGGAGGGTTCATTCTTGTAGATTCCCTCACTCTTGCCGCCATCGTACCCACATTTGGGTTCACGGGGACTACCACGTCTCTGATAGCTTGTGTGGTCACAGCTTGAGCCAACACTTGGAATGCCGACCTAAACTCTGCATTAGTCACATTCTCATTCAATAGGTCAATCGGAGCTTGAGGAGGAGCTTGGGGAGGAACCTCTTGGTCAACATTACCTTTCTCCAACCTTCTAGTATTAACCATTCTAGTAGTCATATCCTGAAAACCATCAGGCACGGATTAGGAGAAAGACTTATAGAGTTAAACTCCATGAAACGACTTAGAGAAGTGAAGAAGTGAAGTTTCCTAAATATCTAATACCCTCTCGTTCATAACTGTGGCGCGCTTCACACATATGAACAAGAGTCTAGTAGATGTGGTTTGAAACATCCTAGAACCATTCTAAACTTTGTTCTCTGATAATCAAGTTTGTCACGACCCAGGGGTACCCCCTAGATGTAACAAGGTGTATAAGACCCCGAGAGACCTCATACAAGCCACTTAGCATATCATAATATAAATGCTGCAGAAATTTAAAACTTTTCAATACAATCCAAATCTTTATAAAACGAGCGGAAGTCTAACAACATTGTCTCGAATGAATAAAGTCTTGGGTTACAACCCATACAATAGTCCAAGACATATTTGAAAAACATAAGGGAAGTTGGTGAGAACATCCTAGAACACAATGAGGACTCACCCAAATATCACTTCCCTGATAAACAACGAAGTTAGCCACTAGTGTGTGAATCGGGAGTGCCGGACCCTACATTTGATAAGAATGTAGGCAAGAGTATGCGTTAGTACAAGAATGTACTAAATATGATATCTTGCAAAAATAACATAAACATAAGAATTAGTCATCATAAGACATAAGACATAAGCATAATCAATTCATAATAACCATCATAATGAAAGAGGAATACTCCCTTAAGTAACCTAACTTATCCTTAGCCAAGACTTAGGTCATCCACCTCTAGTCAAGCTCACATCATGGAAGGCATATCTAGCAACACTCCAAGCAAATCAACTTCATAATGTAATCACATCAATAATACTTACTTTTAAAGACATGGGTGTTCGCATCTATGCCTAGCTTATAAAGGTTAATGGCTATTCGCCTCTTGCCTTGCTTAATTTAAGATTATGGGTACTCATCTCCACAATCACATCATATTACACGGGTACTCGCCTCCACATCATTTCATAAGGATCATGGGTACTCGCCTTCATGTCCATTCATCATAATAAGAACGTGGGGAATCACCACTTGTTCAATTCTAAGGAGTATGGTAAATCACCACATATCTTTCAACATGGAGGTCAAGGGTAGTCGCCTCTAGTCTCACCATTCATTAAGCATTTTAGTCTAGATTTATTTTAGGTGAGAAATCCTTTCAACCTACAATCATTTATGTGAGTAAACCTTTCACATTCATTGAATCATGCTTACCAATTCATTAAGGGAAGTATCCCTTCCACATCATATCATTAGCATTCAACAATTCATAGTCTAGGCTTTACTCTCAAAGCACTACATCTCATGATCATCATCTATGCTTTACTCTCAAGAAATTAACATCATATTCACCATATATTCTTCAATCTAAAGCAATTCTAGTCATAAATTATCAATCCTATAAAGAGATATCTAACCGATAGAGTTTTCCTCTCATGATATCAACCCAACATATCAACTCAACCCTAAAATCATAGGTTAAGCATGGGTACATGTAATTTCATCCTAACTACATGCAATTCTATCATTTTTATCATAAATAATCATAATCCAACTATTTGAATCAACATTCATCACAAACCACAAAAATTAGAAGAAACCCTAACTAAAATTGGGGATTTAGACTTCACAATTGGGGAATTCAAGGGACTCCATGGGAGGAAGGATCCCATGGATGAAAAGTCATCATACCTTAGTCACAAAACCAACCAAAAGCTTGAAGATTGGGAGACTTCATCTTGACCTAGCTTCAACCTCCTTCTTCTTCCACCTTCTAGAGAGAGAATATTTTAGAGTAGTTTTAGGTTTTCTCTTGGGAATTGAAAGAATGACTTAATTGAGTGAGTTTAGGGGTCTAAATTCCTAATATAGGTGGTCTAGGTCTAGCCAAATCGATATCTCTTCAATCTAATTAAAACAGTAAAAGATCTTTAAGCCCTCAACTTAACCATCCCAATAGACCCACCCACGAGACCCCGCCGACGGACCGTGGATGGACGTACGGTCCATCCTGGTCGAGCGTGGTCTTGAATGAGAATTTCGGCCATCGATGGACCCCTAGCCACGGGCCATGGACCCATCCATGGGGCGTGGGTCCTGGTCGTGGTTCACTACTTCAGGCAGCTTCTTGGTGCTCTAACCAGGAGGCTCACTTATGGAGAAAGGGTCCAACCATGGTGCATGGTTGGCTCTCGTGGGTGACACTTGGAACTTCTCCAAAAGCTGCAATTTTACCTCTTCTGAATCGGGGGTGTTACAATAATACAATCATAAGATTAATAAGGCTATAATAGGCCTACTTCTTAACAAAAAGGGAAATTATCAAGAAGAGATTTCAAATCAATAAAAAGGAAAATCAACTCAAGGGATGACACCCTACCCCAATCATAGCACTCTAGTCCCTAACTAAGCATAGCTAGCACCAACCCGCGGCTAGGACGAGCCACCAAGGTCACAGTACCGATGGAAGGAAAACAACCTAATACTCACCTTATAGTGATTAAATTCTAATTATGGGGTGGTTAAACACAATCTAAAGCACCTAAGGTCCAACCTAGTCTAAGGCCATCAAGCATCAATCCTAACAAGAGTAAACAATAGCATCTACACCAGAACCGAAGTTACAAGCCTACACTAGGGATCCCAACACCCATATTAACCCCAAGGCTCCTACAAAATACAGGAAAGATGGAATAATAAGGGAAAGCTATATACCGGGTAATTACAATCTAAAAGTACATGAAATCTATACTAGACCTTATCTAAGAAGCTCAATCAAGAAAGTAGATTAAAGCCTACCTCAAAGCCAACCACAAGCACTCTGATTCCACTGCACATGAGTTATCAACTCCTGAAACGCCTCAGAACACTGCCATACCAAATTATTAATCACAATGTCATTACAGACGTTTAAACACAAAATTCACAATAATTGAAAATGGACCCAAAAATTGGGTCAAATGGGAATGTACAAGCTACATTATGAATCCTGAAACTAACTCCATCATAAGGTCCTAAACAACTAATTGAGACTATTCCCTGAAACGGGGCTCAATTACTTGTCTGGAACAGCACAAACAACCACATGCAAATAAAACAAAAAATGAAGAAAACAAAAGAGATTCGACATACCTTTCGGACCATAATATACCATGAACGGAGAGCCCCCAACACTTCCTAAACAATCCAATGCGCAACCATAATCAAAACGGACCCAGAGCACTTTGAATCGTCTCAATCGTAGCTCCCAAGCTCCAGAAATCACATTTTTAAGTTGGGGATTGATGCTGAAAGTTTGCAATTTTTAAAGTAGTGATTCTGGTCGCTAAAAGCAATTTCTGGTAGCGGAAGACCTAAATTCTGCCAAATATAAACACTTCAGTTGATTTTCTCAAACATTGAATTCTCCAACTAAGTCTTCGAGATTCATTCGGAACACGAGCGCAAGAGAATATGCTACCTTATCAAGTTCGACATTTCAGACTCAATGGAACCATCGAAACTTCCATCAATAGTCATTTTGATGAGAAGTGAGTCCTACACCAAAGTTCCAGTTTTTGCCAAATGAGACTAGAAGCCTTAGGAACCGCACGAAAGGTCGTTCTAGACCAAATTTGATATTTCAGAGCTAACGACACTAATGGAATTCTCATCTAAGCATGTTTACAAAGAATGTTGATTGAAGTCAAACCTTGGCTTAAGCTTCGAAGTTAAAATGCCTAGCAGCACTGATGTGAAACAAGAAGATAAAAATAAAAATAGAAATCAAAAGATAGATAAGAGAGAGATAGACACCATTAAATTCAAGCAACTAAAAGATGTAACGGTGAAACTAACCAAAACACTACTTAATTGAGAAATAAAATCATCTAATCTATTAGAATCCTCAACAAAGTAGCAACCTTACTTGAAAATTCTAGGACAAAATGTTGAAATTCAACAAAGGGCATCTAAGATCACACTAGAGGCATAATTTACAGGTTCCAAAAACTCTTTATGAAACCCTAATATCTACTATTTATACTAAACACTAAAAATAGTGAAGAAAGACTCAATTGCCCCTCATTAATATTACAAGGTAATTAAAATGGTAGAGCACTTAATATATTAAATATGTTTAAGTTTTCCATGTTGGAGCCTTCCAGAAGTTCCATCTTCATCCATAAAGCTTTCAGTACTTGAAGTACCTTAGCTTGACTCGTTGTGAAAGGTCTCCTTGAAATAGTATCCCTTTGTACTACATAAAGCACAAACTCACACCAAAAGTCTCAAGGCATGAACCAAGCATGCCCCTGGCCTAAAATGTCCTTTCCAAATCTAGTTATCTAAATTGCATTCCAAGATCATCTTCCTAAACTTTTGACCGAAGTCACCGTCCAAATTTCAAAGGCTCCAAAAAACAAAAAATTGCACAAAATCCAAATAAATAACGCGGTGACAGAATTCATAACATAAGAAATAGAACAAAAGAGATAAAGAACAATATTTCAAGTCCAAAAGTTTTATAAAGTTAAAGTGAATGTCTAAAACATTAGTCTCAAGCCATCTAGTACATAAGAATGAATCTGGGAGAAGCCTGTAATTCATGTTCAAAAACTGAAAATAAGGAGAGACTGGAAACAAAAAATGTATGTCCTCAAAGCATGAGGACTCACCAAAGCTTGAAATATCCTCAACGAACTCTAGCCACAAAACTGGGAGTCGTGACTGTCGGACCCTACATTTGGGGGAAATGTAGGCAAGAGTATGCGTTAGGACAAAATATGTACCAAGTATCATAGCCATGTATGTAAACGTTTAAATCATGCTAAAAAAGGACATTTTCATGATGCATGCAATGATCAAGCTAAAACATGAAACTTGAGATTTAGGAAGTATAAGTCATAAAAATATGATCAAAGTAAGTGAACATCACCTCAAAACAGACTTACAATACTTCTTGAAGTAGCCTTGGTTTATCATAACTTTACTTGTTTGTGGGAAGAAGCCTTAACCGACATATAAGAACATGTGAGCTAGCAACATGGAATCCGGTGTCTCTCACACCGAAAAGAGTTGACCTACTTGCCACGGTAAGGACCATAAACTTCTAGCTTATGTGTATCCACTAGTTAATTTCTATCTTGACAATCCTATATGGCCATATAGTTTATGGGACATGGTTAATTGCCATTTGTCCACTCGGTTCTAAGCTTAACTTCCACGTAATAGTTCTTATTTAAATTCCTCTTTGCTCTTAAAGGAACTTGGGCAATCACCTCTTGTCCTTATATTCACATGACATGGGTAATCGCCTCTTGCCTTATTTATTAGAATAGCTTTATAGCATTGGTTCATTTTAGGTGAGAAAGCCTTTCAACCCTAACAACCCTTATCATGTGAGAAAACCTTTCACAATTCTTGCTTACATGTGTATATGAGAAACCCTTTCAACAACACAACAAGAGTAGCATCATTGATAGTTCAATCTTAAAGCATCCTTAAAATATTTACATCATTTCATAAGAACATGCATAATTCCATATTTCACCTTTCATAGTTCAACCCCATTTTCATGCATCAACATCTAGGAAACATGGGTTAGACATGGGTTCATTGGGGATCATCATAAAAAAACAAAAACATGAGATTAAATCAATTCATGCATAAGAAATCATAATTTAATCAATTGGATCAATAGTTAAGGGAACCCATAACATAGAACAAAACCCTAACTGATTTGGAGAATTCTAACTTTAAAAATAGGAGAATTTGGGAACTCCATGAATGAAAGGAATCCATGGATTAAAACTATCATACCTCAATGCCAATTGCTTAACTTCAATGGAGGAATTGGAGACTTGACTTGAAACCCTAGGTCAATTCCTTCTTCTTTAATTTCTAGAGTGAGAAATATTTGAGAGGTCTTATTTTGTGAATTGGAGAGAATTATTTCCATTGAGGAAATTTAGGGGTTAAAACACTTCTATAGTATTTATGTGAAGGGCAAAATGACATAGTATTAAGATAAACTAATTAGTAAAAGACCAGAAAGCCCCTAACAATTAAACTGTTGACACCAACGACAGTGACGACAAACAGTCTGTTTTGTTAGCCTGTCGTTTGATGTCAGACACTAGAATTTGAGGACTCGATCGACGGACCTCGTCAACGGTCTGTGGGTCCATCGACGGTCAATTGATCCTGGTCGTGGATCTAGACCATTTTTGGGAAAAATTTCTTGGCCAACCACGGACACCTTCAATAGTTTGTGGGTCATTCCACGTGCCGTAGATGGCACCGTAGGAACTAGCACAAGATTCTTAAAAACTAAAATTGTTTACCCTTTCTCTAATCTGAGGTGTTAGATATATAAAATCTCTACATGGTGAAAATATTGGAAAATGAACAAAATGACCTAGAAGGTCATTATAATATTCACTACTAAAATGACTCTCATCCGCGAAAGTAGAAGGATCGATACAACGTGTAGGCATAAAAAGATGAGGATATTGAGTCTGCATTGCTTAATTTCTCATATTTCCTATTATATTGTATTGTATGTATTTCAAGTGGAGTGCGTAGGGCCTCTCAGAGTCTTATACATCATGTCACATCTATGGTGTACTTTGGGTTGTGACTAATCATCATGAGTTCTCAATGAAAGTTAGTTCTCATATATGAATAGCCCTTGATAACATGTTTTACTTATGAAATCCTTGTTTTAAATGATATCTTCATGAACCCTTAGTATACAAGTGTCTTCATGATTAGGAATTATGAAATTTGACAATAGATGTTTTCAGATTTCCAGGCTTCATGATTTAGATGCTTTCAGATAAAGTATCTTGCAGTATTATTAGTAATTATCATTTTTAAATCATGATGCATGAACTACTAAGTTTGTTAGTTTATCAGTATAAATTAGCATTATCAGGTTATTATTGTCTTTTGTTATATGCATGTTTCCATGGTAGTTTTACTTGCACCAAGTAAATTTTGGAATGAAAGATTCTAGTTGTGAAACTTTAGAATCAATCTCTAAGTTCCAGAACTACGTGTCACCATCGGATTTATGGGGCTTTCTATTAGTTGAGGTTGGCTCCTTAGTTTTTAGACTAATACGTAGATCAACCTTTATATCCTCGCAAAGTATATTGGGCCTTTTTATGACGATCTGATTATACATCAAACATCATTTAGAAGCTCACATGGCTAATCTCCCACAGTTAATTTTCTAGTTATTGCATGGTCAAATAATAAGTTATTTCAATATAATTTTATCAGTTATCATGTTATTTACTTGGTGACTACATCAATATGTGTTTACAGTTGAATATATTTAGTTATCATGTTATTATGCATTATTCTACATACTGAATACATTCAAAGTACTAATCGTATACTCTTTGTCTATGTAATTTGATAATATAGGTTCTGACGCTCTGTGTTTAGCTCACGGTTAGTACTATTTCTAGTCAAAAGTAGTCGAGTTGGTGAATCCTCATCTTTTCTAGGACAACATATATATTTCATTGCACTCATTTTCTGCCAATTTCAGATAGTTAGAGTTAGATAGGGGTTTTTCCTAGAAATTCATATGAGTAGTAGCTTTGTCAGATATAGTACTAGTGTTTTATGTGTTGTTCAAACATCTTCTCTATTCAGTGGTTGAGTTTAAGAGACTAAATCTTCTTAGCGTCCGTCTCTATTTCAGTTATCTTTATATGTTTCCTAGTGTTGTTGATATTCATAGTGGCATGCCGAATCATGTGGCTAGTTTGGGGTCACTTGTGATTCTAAGCATTATGTCGCAACTAGGGGATTAGTCTTGAATAGTGATGAACTACCTATTCATTTTCCCTAGCTCACCCTTCTTAAGCCTATATGTCTATTTCTTTGACTGTCACTATTACATAACCTAATTCCCTTTTGTTGATTAACTTAGATTTTGATCCAAAATTCCTTAATACACTATTAAATATAAAAAGGGAGATGAGAAAGAAAGAGGTGAATAAACTTAGAGAAACAATATTATATGATAAGGAGGAGATATAAAACATTGCCTAAGTTATAATAGTATATCTATGTTTGGTGTAAACAAAAGATGAGAGCAGAATAAAAAATTATATATGAGTTGACTATAAAGAGTTGAGAAGTGTGAGAAAAAATTAAAAAAAATTAAAAGTGGAAATCATCTTTGTAGAATCTAGATAGTGAAAAGAAGGGAAATTACTAATATATAGAAGTGGCTACAAGAAAGTATGTGTTTGTCAACATGTTTGCTTGCCCGCATAGGGGTTATTTAGGTATTTCAAATATTAATAGCTTTAGGGTTGTTGTACCAAATGAATAATAATACTATACCTTTTCAGTGTTGGACTTAAGAAACCAGCCCACATTTGTTTAATTCTTGATGTATCCCTCAAAATGATATATACTATCCCTGACTTGTGGGCCCATTTGCAGCTTTTCTATGCAATTGCATTTGAGTCTTTTCTAATCACTTCTTAAAATTCTTCTGTTCAATATTTTTTCTGCTATAATCAACATTATATTTAAAGATCCTTCCTTTGTTAAATAACTAATTAGTAAGTCATGTATATTAATAACTTAGATATCATGCTCATAGTCAAAAATTGATAATCAGCCTAAAATCATCTTTTATATGTCTTGTGTAATTTTCATATGATTCTTTCGTTTTAATTTATTGGTCTTCTTTTTTAGTTTTTATATTTTTAAAAATTACGTAAAAATACTAAAAATCATGATAACTGACAACTTAAAAATTTTAAAAAAACATAAAAAATATTCAATTGATTCTCAAAATTAAACTATCAGTGTAATATAAAATGGGACAAAAGAAGTAACATGTATTATTCAATTTGAAAATTACCTAAAAAGTATTGTAAATCTCAATAACTAAGAACATTTGATTGATTCTTGATATTTTATTTGTACTACATATATTGGGACAAATGGAGTAATATTTATTATTTGAAAATTACGTAAAAATATTACAAACTACAATGATTAACAACTTAAAATATTTAAAAGACATGTAAAAAGTTTGATTTACCCATGAATCAATGCCACATAAATATGGATAGATGACAAACATATATTATTTTAAAAATATGTAAATAGTACAATAAATCACAATAATTAACAACTTAAAATATCTAAAAATCTTATTAAAATTTAATTGACTTTCTAAATTGTATCTATATCACATAAATTGAGATAGATATTGGGCTCGTGCTAGCACAGACACATGTGTCTAGTATCTCAAAAAACACTGAAAAGGGCAAAAGTATCATAAAAAGTTTTAGTGTAAATTGAGAAAGAAGAATTCCATTAATCTTGTTAGTATCTTTAAGTGTATAGGAAAAAGTAGTCAGGGTTTGTAATCATATAATTCCTATCAATCCCTTAATCGACGTACAACCCCGAGATATCCTTGTTATCTTAAAGTTTTATGCTTTGATTGTCTTAGCAATACACTATTGACAAGCCTATGGTATGTCTTTATATATCTCGAATTTGAATGAGCTATTTGAGATATCTCCAACATCAATATCGATGAATTATTCAAGCCAACAGAGACTGTATTTATCTTTTATTTGCTTATCATAATTGATTCATTATATTTAACTTATCTTTCAGTTGTGAGCCATTTAAGTGTTTAGAATCAAAATATTATTTTTTATCTTTAATACTTTTCGTCTAAATTAAACTATATTTTTTTAGGGATACAGAAGGAGCACGTGTGTCATGACCCAATAACAGACGTGACAACACTTCTCTATTCCCACCAAGATAAGTCAACCTCAATCCAACGAAAACGAAAGAAATGCGGAAATATAAAACAAGAACAAGGAAAAGACTAAAAACTTACGCGTTTTAAACAATACCTCAAAACCTGGTTGTCACGTTCATAAGACACTAATGAAAATACAAAATCCGTAAGATAAATATAAGTCTCAATCTTTGTTTCTCAAGTAGAACAAATCTTAAAGAGAAGGAAAAGAGGGTGTGCCAGGATGACAAGAAGCTACCTCTCAAATCCTTCAACGACCGTCAAGAGAGGAAGAAAAAGATCACATGGGTCTGAGCTCAAACAAGTTTAGAAGCAAGGAGTGAGTACCACAATACGGTACCAAACAAGTAACCCACTAAATAAACAAATAGCTAGAAAATGAATACACATTGCACTCCAACCGAACCTCCTCAAACTAGATCAACATAGAAATTCTACAATACACGGCTCATAAGGCCTAATATTCATAGTTCAATATTCATAATTCAACAATCAAACAACTTAATCTCAATGACAAGTAGTTCAGTCACATGCAACAGGTACATCAATCATAATTAGTGAACAAGTCACGCATAAGAATTTAATGCATCAAGTCACGATAATCAATCTCTTGCCGAAACCATTTCTCATCGGCACAATATCACTAGTCGAAACCATTTCCCATCAGCTTTATATAAAATCACTAGTCGGAACCATTTATCATTGGCTTTAGATCAAATCACTAGTATGAACCATCTGCAATCAGCTTTACATCACTAGTCGTAAATGACCTCGACATCACAACAATCACCGGCAAAGACCTTAGCATTATAGCATTCGCTGGCAAAGACCTCGGTATCATAAATCATTACATGGCTCATAAAGTTGTTCACAATCAATGCACACAAGGATAATCACCCAACACGGAAGAGATAACAATTCATAAAATTCAAGTCTGGATTCGTGCTTTCAAGAATTTCATCAATCATTCAACAAAGGTCACAATAAGGCAATTCACATCATCATGTTCCTCACATTGCCTTTTTCATTTCAACACCTTTATATTTATTACATATAACAAGTGGACAATTTAAAACAGTCATCTCATCTCCATTACTCCCAACACACAATCAACGAAGGAAGTACATAAATTCTACTAGAATACAAGGTTTAGGAAGTCACTTACCTTAAATCAGCAAACAATCACTCCAAGAGGTTATTTTTCCCCTTACGAATCACTTCCAAAGCAACATAATCTAAAATAATCATGTATTTACAATCACTCATAAGAAACAATAATTCTCACATCATTATTGTAAAGAAATGGGTCAATCAACTCAAAATCCAATTTCAAAATGGAGGTTTAAATATGCAAAACAATACTTGAAAATGATGTTTATGGCTTTAGTAACTCATTAGTAAAAATCATTTTGAAAAAGGTATCAAAACCACTTCAAAATCACCATTTTATTAACATTTTGGGTTTTTGAAGACAACCCCAAATTTCTCATTTCAAAAGCATAATTTGAACACATAAGTCCCGAAGTAATAATGGGTAATTGAAGATTTAGAGTTAAGAATTGTTACCCGAAAGGTTTTCCTCGAAAACTTGGTCCAAATTGACACCCCAAACTCTCAAAACATAAAAATGGTGAAATGGGGCACAAACCTCGAAACGGAATGCCGAAAACCCTTTCTAATGTAGCAAAAGAGACCAGGGGTTTGCTTAAGAGAGTAAGCAAACCCCGCTAAAAATGCGACCTTCGTAAAGTGAAACCCCCTTCACTTAAGTGAAGGTCGCTTAAATGACCAACCTTCGCATAAGTGAGGCTTTCAGACACCGGTAAAATACAGCGAACTCTTAAATAATTGAAAGGAACATTGGGATTCGTCCGGAACACCGTGAACACAAATCACATACGTAAATCAATTAAACTTGACGTTCCAGACTCAATGGAACCGTAAAAACATGAATTTGATCCCTCATTGACCCGATTTCGTGAAAATCTCAAGAAATTAACTCATGCCTAAAAAGGCTAAAACAAGCTCAGGTCCTCTCAAAAATCAACCAAGATCTCACCTAAGCATAAAATTGTCCCCGAAATCTAATAGAAGTCTCAAAATTACGATCCGAACCCCGAATGTTAACCAAAGTCAAACCGCTAAAAATTCCATAATTTCACAACATAGGACCTCAAATCCTCAAAAAGACTCTGAATATGAAACCGACAAATTTCAAGGATCAGATTTGACTTTTCGGGGCTGATGGAATCGATGAAATTCAGTACCAACAATTGAAACTCCAGATGACACTAAAAACCACATTCTTAACAACATAACCTTTCAAACTCAAAACTTACAAAATTCTTAACTGTTAATTCAAAGTTCAAAAACCAACATTTAAAACTCAATAATAGATGACTCAGGGTCAATATCGAGAGGGAAAAATGGTAAATTTATGAACTTTCCAAAAATGAGCGATCGACTCATTACATTATCCACCACTAAAAATCATGTTCATCCTAGAACATAAAGAAAAAGAAGCTACATGGAGCTTCGAAAAGCTTAGGATATCTGGCATGCATATTAGACTATGTCTCCCAAGTCACCTTACCAACTTAACGATGCTTCCATTGCACGTTCTTTGAAGCGATCTCTTTGGTCCTAAATTTCTAGACCTACCTATCAAAAATGGCTATAGGCTCCTCCTCAAAAGATAAGTATGGACCCAGCTTAACTAAATCAAGGGAATGTACATGGGAAAAATCTAGCACGTACTTCCAAAGCATAGAGACATGAAACACGGGATGCACAACTGACAAATTAGGCGGCAAGTCAAACTTATATGCCACCTCTCCCACACCACTCAAAATCTCAAAGGGTCAAATGAAACTAGGGCTAAGCTTGCCCTTCTTTCCTAACCTCATAACACCTTTCATGAGTGAAACTCAGAGCAAAACATGATCCCCCTCCATTAGTACTAGTGCTCGGACTCTCTGATCCGCATAACACTTATGTCGACTCTGGACTGTAAACATTCTATCCTGGATAATACGAACTTGCTTCATATAATCTCTAAGCAAGCTTGTAACTAATGAATACATCTAAGCTGAATGAAACCATCTGATCAGATATCTACACTGTCTATCATACAACGCCTCAAAAGGGGACATCTAAATACTGGATTGATAACTATTATTATAGGAAAACTCTGTTAAGGGGAAATGTTGATCCCATCTAGCACCAAAATAAATCAAACAAGCTCAGAGCATGTCCTGACCATCTATCTAAGGATGCAAAGTTGTACTTATATCTAACTGAGTATCCAAACCATGCTACAAAGCCTTCCTGAAATGGGAACTAAACAAGGAACCTTGATCAAAGACAATCAAAAGTGGGACTCCGTGCAATCGCACAATCTGACTAATATAAAGCTCAGCTACCTTTTCCATCATATACTTCACCCGAACAGGGATGAAATGGGCGAACTTGATCGACCTATCAACAGTCGCCCAAATTGAGTCATAACCACCCACGGTAGTAGGTAGTTCCATAACGCAGTCCATAGTGATACATTCCCACTTCCAAGTAGGAATGTGCATTCTCTTAGATATACATGCGGACTGCTTTTGCTCACACTTAACATATTGACAAGTCAAGCACCTTAAAACAAAATCTACAATATCTTTTTTCATACCACACCACCAATAGTGTTGTCTCAAGTCATGATACATATTTGTTGCACCTAGATGGATGGAATATCAAGAACAACTGGCCTCCTCAAGAATCACTCTAATCAAGTCACACACCTTGGGAAAACAAATCCTACCTCCAATCCGCAAGACATCATTAGAATCAAGGACAACCTCCTTGGTTTCCCCTCTCACCACTTTGTCTCGACTGACGCATATCGTCTCCTCATCAAACTAGCGCTCACGAATTCTCTCAACTAAGAAAGAATGAGCCTCAATAAAAGTAATCAAACCACTCATCTCCTCAATAATCTATAACTGGACGAGACTGTTGGCTATTCTTTTAACATCCCTAGCCAACGGTCTTTCCTCGACACTAATAGTTGTAATACTTCCCATGCTTTAAGTCTTCCTACTCAAAGCATCGACCACCTCATTGGCCTTCATTGGATGATAAAAGATGGTGATGACATAGTCCTTCAGTAGTTCAAGCCATCTACACTGCCTCTACTTCAGATCTCTCGGGCTGAAAGTGTACTGAAGAATCTGATGACTGTGAAGACCTCACAATGAACCCCGTACGGATAATGTCATCATACCTTAAGCATGAACACTACGGCTGCCAACTCCAAATCATGGGTAGACTAATTCCTCTCATGGGTCTTCTAGTGTCTAGAGACATAGGCAATAACCTTGCTATTCTGCATAAGAAAACCACATAATCCGACTCCAGAAGCATCATAGTACACGGTGAAGTCTACACCTTTCTAAGGTAAATTCAGAAGTGGAGCCGAACTCAACAAGGTCTTGAGCTTTTCAAAGCTATCCTCACACTGATCATACCACTGGAAACTCACACTTTGTCGAGTCAATCTAGTCAAAGGAGATGCAATGGTAGAGAAGCTCTGAAAAATTATTGGTAATAGCCTGTAAGTCCCCCAAAACTTCAGATCTCCGTAACCGATGTAGGTTAGTTCAAACTCCACACTGCGTTAATCTTTGTTGGATCTACCTAAATACCTTCATTGAACACCATGTGTCCATAAAATGACATAGAATCAAGCCAAAACTAACATTTGAGAGCTTAGCATAAAGTTTCTCTTCGCTTAATCTCTAGAGTACATCGTCAAATTTCAATTGTTATTCTCCTCAATCTTAGAGTACACCATGATGTAATCAATGAACACAATCATAAAAGAATCCATATAAGGTTGGAACACCCCGTTCATCAACTCCGTGAACGCTACAGGGGAGTTAGACAAACCAAAAGATATCACAAGAAACAAAAAGTGCCAATAATGAGTCCTAAAAGTTGTCTTAGGGATATATGATGCCCTAATATTCAACTGATGATAACGAAATCGCAAATCAATCTTGGAGAACAAAGATGCACCGTGAAGCTGATAAAACAAATCATCAATACAAGGAAGAGGATACTTGTTCTTCATTGTCCATTTGTTCAACTGTAATAATCAATACATGTCCTCATGGATCCATCCTTCTTCCTCACAACAACAAAGGAGCACCCCATGAGAGACACTAGGAAAATTAACACCTTACGCAACAAATCATGTAACTGATCCTTCAATTCCTTCAACACAATTGGAGCCAAACAATAAGGAGAAATAGAGATGGGCTTGGTGCCCGACTCCAAGTTAATAGAAAAATCAATATCCCTATACGAAGGAAAACCTAGAAGATCAGAAGGAAACACGTCTACAAACTCTCGAACCACAGGCACAAAATCCATGGGAGATGGCTTAACAATAGTGTCCCGAATAAAAACCAAGTAGGAAAAACACCCTCTATCAACCAATCTTTGAGCTCTAATGAAGGAGATATCTTTGCTAGTGTATGATTCACTACAACTCATCCACTCAAATCTTGGGACACTCGACATCATGAAAGTAAGAGTCTTAGCATAAAAATGAAGAATAGCATAATGCGGAGAAAGCCAATCCATACCCAAGACAATGTAAAAGTCTATTGTTCCCAAAATGATCAATCTACCCAAGTATATTACCCAGTGAAAGAAATAAGACAGGATAGATACACTCGATCTACCATTAAGGATTCACCCACTAGTATAGAAAGATGAATAGGCGCACACATAGAATAACATCAGATCAAACTAAACAGTAAAATAGGTAAAAACATATGATAAAGTAGATCTTGAATCAAATAATATAGATGTAGTTCGATGGCAAACTGAGACGATACATGTTTAATACAGCATCAAAAATCTCAGCCTCAGGCCTCCCTAGAAAAGCATAACACTAACCATCTTGGTTGCCTGCCATCTGAGTAGAACCTCTACCTCCACCCTATGGAGATGGAATATCTCTACTAGTAGTCATGCCACCTCTACTAGACTGAACCCTACCTTGACCCCTGGTCGGAGGCGCTGAATCCCTAGCTCGAGCAGCTAAATAAGAAAATGAAGGTCAGAAATGAGTCTGTAGATGATTGTGTCGCATCATATGAACTTGATCCTTACAAGTAAAGAAATATCTTAGCACAGATAAATGTTGCAGCGAACTAGACAAACTACCATGGCCACCTCAGCCAGAACCATAAGATCATTAGGCTGACTGTCCACTCTCAACTGCTGGCATAAAAGCATGAACTGGTCCACGAATCTTAAAGAAATTACTACCTCTATGCGAACCTCTGCCTCCAAATGAGGCACCAAAAAACTAGCCTAGAAGTAGGCTTTCTTAGGGTTCCCCAAACTCCTCTAAAACCATCAAAGCTGCCTCCTTCGTAGTGCTCAAAATGGACTGGAAGGAATCTCCCTCTCTAGTTGCTCTGAACACATAAGATCTGATGGAGAAATTCAACCCTCACAAAAATGTGAACTCTCTCTGCCTTCAAATGAGGCACCAAAAAACTGGCCTACAATTAGGCCTTCTTAGGGTTCCCCAAACTCCTCTAAAACCATCAAAGCTGCCTCCTTCGTAGTGCTCATAATGGAATGGAAGGAATCTCCCTCTCTAGTTGCTCTGAACACATAAGATCTGATGGAGAAATTCAACCCTCACAAAAATGTGAACTCTCTTTGCCTTCAAATGAGGCACCAAAAAACTGGCCTACAATTAGGCCTTCTTAGGGTTCCCCAAACTCCTCTAAAACCATCAAAGCTACCTCCTTCGTAGTGCTCATAATGGACTGGAAGGAATCTCCCTCTCTAGTTGCTCTGAACACATAAGATCTGATGGAGAAATTCAACCCTCACAAAAATGTGAACTCTCTCTGCCTTATTCGGAACAATTGTTATAGCATACCTAGAAATCTCACAAAAATGGACCTCATACTCAGTCACTGAAAAACCTCCATGTGTCAAACTCTCAAACGTTAGACGACTTTCCTCTCTCATGCTCCAGGGAATGAAGTGGTCTTGAAAGGCACTAGAGAACACATCCCACATTGTCGGAGCAGATCCAACTAGTATAGAACTCACAAAGTCCTCCACTACTCTATGGCACCACCACGAAGCTGAAGTACAACAAATCGAACACCACAAGCATCCACCATACCCACTGTCTCAAGCATCTCATGGCAAAAAGTCAAGATTTCGTGAGCATCCTTGATCTTACCACCCTGAAATTAGGGCAGTTTTATCTTCTAAAATAGCATAACATTGTTGATTAATCTCTATCAGAATAACCTCAGGAGTAATCTGTACAACAACAACCGGTGGAGGAACCTTCAGTTGCTGGTCCACCTGAACATGAATACTCGGAGTCTGTTGTTGACCTAGGTTTTGTGCCCCTACCCTCATCTAAGCACCCTATGTTGTACCTGTCGTACTACCCAGGGAAAGGTTCTTTAACACACCTAGCATCCTCAACAAACTCTCCTAAAACAAAGGAGGTCCAAAATCGGGAGGAACCTGGTCATTAGTAACCTCAACATATTGCTCAGGAGAAGCCTCTCGATCTCTACTTCTTGTTAGTTCCACTCCACTGGAACGACCTCTAGCTAGTGCTACTCCACGATCATGGCAATTAGCTCGGGCCCTACCTATACCCCTAGTTTTTGCCTCAACAAACAACCCTGGGACTATCTCTCATTTACCACTGGAAACAAAAAACTTTGGTCCTCGGCATCTGACAAACCAAAACGTGATAACTCAGCACTAGTGAAGGTAACGATGACCGATAAAAAGGATTAATGAAAGGAAGTTTCCTAACAATATTTGTAGCCTCTGAAAGATAAATATAGATGTCTTCGTACCGATCCTCAAGACTCTACTTAGAATTGGCTTGTACACACATGAGACCTTTGAATCTGGGGATCTGATATCATTTTCACGACCCAAAATGGACGTGATGGCACTTGTCTATTACCCCCTAGACAATTCAGCCTCAACCCAATGAAAACGAAAGAAATGTGGAAATATAAAACAAGAACAAGACAAAGGCGGGAAACTTATTTGTTATAAACAATACCTAAAAATTGGTTGTCACATGTACAAACCAATAATGAAAATAAAAAATTCAAAAGATATATACAAGTCTCAGTCTTTATTTCTCAAGTAGAACAAAGTTTAAAGAAAAGAAAAAAAGGGACCGCCAGGATAAGAACCAGTTACCTCTCAAATCTTTCAACGAGCCTCGACTGTGAAGAGAGGAAGAAGAAGATCACATAGGTCCACGTTTGGAACCTACAAAAGTTTAGAAGCAAGTAGTACGTATGAATAACATGGTACCTAATAAGAAACCTACTAAACAAACCAACTAGTTAGAAAACAAATACCTCTTGCACTCCAACGAAACCTCCTCAAACTACAACCTGCACAAAAGTTATCCCAACCTAGAAATTCTACAATACATGGTTCAGAAGGCCCAATATTCACAGTTCAATCTTCAAAATTCAATAATCAATCAAATCAAATAAGTTAATCTCAATGACAAGTAGTTCAATCATACACAACAAGTATATCAATCAAAATTAGCGAATAAGTAACCATCAAATGCATCAAGTCACAATAATCAATCACTTATCAGAATCATTTCTTATTGGCACAGTATCACTAGCTGAAACCATTCCCCATTATTTTTATATCAAATCACTAGGCGGAACCATTTTCCGTCGTCTTTTATCAAATCACTAGCTGGAACCATTTTCTATAAACCTTTTATCACATCACTAGCCGGAACCATTTCCCATCGGCTATGCATCACTAACCAGAACCATTTTCCATCGGCTTTACATCACTAGCCAGAAATGACCTCAGCATTAGAACACTCGCTTGCAAAGACCACGGCATCGTAACACTCACCGAAAAAGACCTCGACAACATAAATAATCACATGTCTCATCATGGTGTTCACAATCAATGCACACAAGCAACATCACACCATATGAAAAAGACAACAATTCATAAAATTCAAGTCCACCTTCATGCTTTTAGGAATTTCATCAATCAATCAACAAGGGTCACAATAAGGCTATTCATGTTCCTCACATAGCCTTTTTTTATTCATTTAGATATAGAAAATGTACAATTTAAATCCTTCACCTCATCCCCATTACACCAAACACATATTAAATGAAGGAAGTACATGAATTCCTAAAGTTAAAAGGGCGGTGATTTAAAAAACCTTTAGTCAACTTCTTGAATGGGTCATTCGACTCACCTACAAGTTAGTATCACAGTATGAAGTAATAGTAAATGTAGTAAGTAAGAGACTTGGAGAGTTTTATACTGGTTCAGAATACCGGTGTGGTGCGTACTTGAGTCCCCTTGGGTATCAAGGGTTTCCTTAAGAGGTTGTTAAGAACTTGGGTAGTACAATGTATTTCGACTAAAACTTGTCTGATGTGCAAATCAGAACTTCTACTTTGACACAACTTGTACTTGTATAACCTTGACTCAGATCTTTCTTTCTCTTTTCTTTTTCAATTGTATGCTCATGAGAATAAAAAGATTTTACGAAAGATAATAGTAGACAACAGTACAAGTTCATGTGAAGTGTGTACTTCATAACTGCGACTATGACTCGGTTTATATAATGTTGAGGACTGCTCTTTTAAGGAATAACCCAAGGGTGTTTCAAATGAAGGATCATGAATGAATCCTTGATTTAGTTTGAATGATTTATGTCCATATCATATATGTGCATGGGCAAACTAATTCCTTCCTTTTCTTAGAGATCTTCTCGTGATCTTGATTATCTTCCTTCTCTTAAGGATCTTCTTGTAATCTTGATACATGGCTGATTTTATTGATTGTCTATCTTCCATATTTACTTCATCCTAGTCAAACGCTAGGATTGTGGTTTCCTTGATTCTGTATCTGTTGGATGATGGCTTTCCTTTCGTGTGTTGCTTTAGTGAGTGCATCTTGTTCCTTCCTTCTTTGTGATGCTTCTTTGGCATTCTTCCTTTTTGATTTCCATGCCTACAATATATCATATATAGGTTAGGTATTTCATTATCAAAATAAATCACTCTTATGATGTTATCAATATCCCCGTTTTTAATAAAAACAATTAGTTCACAATCTAATATAAAGCCAAACGAGATAATGAACCTTCCCTGATATAAGTTTGTTTGTGGTTTCCAGGAGAATTTTATTGTGCCCCTGACTTAAAGTTGTTTGGCTCTCCCAATCTTTGTTGAGTCATGTCTAAAAATTGTAGGAGCATATACTCCTGCTTTGGCATAATCAAAAAGAGAGCAAGCAAAATACAAAATTTAAATAGAACAGGCATTAGAAATAATAGCATAGTAGGAAGAGTCGGAAGGTAGAAGTCCTTTAATATACAACCCGAAAGCAAAAAGAGGGACAAATCCCATCAGAACTATTGTCCAAAAGTAGCAAAAGGCTTGTATCAAGAGAGGAGGGTCTAGCGATCACCCAAAAAGTATTTCAGGGTGTTGATTACCTTACTACATAATGAATTGTAGGAGCGTTCCACATTTTTGGAGAGATTGGAGTAAGATGTCTGGATAGAGATGGCAAGATCAGTGTTAGATGAGCTGACTCCAACTTTGAGGGAGTGAACTTACTTGATTAACTTGTTGACCATTGAGATTCCTTCCTGCATTATACTAGTCATTGCAATGCGCACCTTCCCCACACCTGTACTTGTGTCCTTCTGAAGGCGAAAGACATTTTCAACAACATCATGAAGTGTCTTTAATTAATGTTCCACAACAAGTATGTTAGTTTTGAGTTCACAAGTGTCCTGTAGAAAGAGAAAAGTTGACTCGGTAGATATCTTAGTTTGTTTGACCATCTCAATTATGGCTTTGAAAGAGTCCTTTTCAACCCATTTGGTACCAACCTGCACATACCCCATACTCGAGAAAGTTTGAGAGTTGTAAGTGGCATTGAACGGAACAGGGGTGAACATGGAGAGGTCGACCAAATGATCCACCAGAATTTGAGAGGTGTGCAGTCGATATGGTAGGCTGGCTGAAGCATTGGTGGCCTCGGTACTTTCCAAGATATATTCTTTGAAACAAACTACCTAGTTAATGCAGTATTTCTTAAGTAGACAGTACATCACGAACACATCCTGGGTGGAGATGTTGCTCATAGAACCTTTCTTGGGAAGAAGAGTGGTGGCAAGAATGTAATACTTGAAGCACAAGGATAAGGAATTTGAAGTTTGAAGGAAAGCATGGACATTACTTCGCAAAAAGGAACGAAAAGGTTGAAAAGAACGAGAAAATGAAGGCCTGAGGATCGCCGAAGGGTCTCACTTCGCCTTTTGTTCCAGTGTGTTGAGCCCCGTAGGAAAGGATTAAGTCGGTAGAAAAAGGGAGCAGTCGGTGCATCACCGAGAAGGTCCACGAAGCAGTACTATGTCGCCCAATGACCCAGAGCACGATGATGCCGAAGAATGGTACAAGACGGTGATGAACTACACTGAAGGGCGAATTGCCAAGTTGATCGGCGATTCCAACTAATGTCGCCGAATTATTCGCCGCAACACAAATTATTAAAAACTATAAATACTCGTTTAGAGTTTTTGGGGAGTATCAGTTTTTGTAATAGATTTTAGAAAGAGACTTTGGTATCAATTTTAGACAATATAATTTTTAGTACTTTTTTACTCTCAAGTTTGGAGAGGGTTTTGGAAAACTTGAAGAAAGGAGTTCATCTTCCCCAAGAAGAGACTTTAGTATCAATTTTAGACAATATAATTTTTAGTACTTTTTTACTCTCAAGTTTGGAAAGGGTTTTGGAAAACTTGAAGAAAGGAGTTCATCTTCCCCAAGTTGGAAGTGGGTCTTCTCTATTCGTCTTCCTTTGCTTAAATCAAGGTTTAATTTCTTATACCCATTTGATTTCACTATCATTTTTGGTGTATCTTGTTATTTCTTTATGTGTGGCTAAAAACCCCCATTCTTGTGGTGTGATTTAGCAAATATGTGTTGATATGATTATTGGGTCTTGCTTGCTGATAGGTTAGATGTATTTTAATGGTGATTTCACCTAGTGGTTGTGGTTTAATTTAATGGGTTTGTAGTTGCAAATACAAAACTACCCATGTGTTTTCGGCTTTCCCGAGAGGGAGGTCGCGAAACCAAGACCACTAGATTGATGGCCTAAGAAGTGGGTCGACATGAGGTTCAGCTCGAGAGGGTGAGCCCTAGTTCCATAGCCTAACACTCAGCTCAAGAGAGTGAGTGGGGTAAGGCATAAGTTGGTCTTCATGCGGCTAATGGGTGTCCGAAAGGAACACATTTGAAATGGGGTAAGTTGCCCGAGAGGGAACTTATTTCCATCTAAAGCTTAGCCTAGTCACTATTATCTTGCAAATTTTCTATCGAAAGCATGTACCCAACTATTTATCTCAACTTGTATTGCGGTCACACCCCAAGAACTAATCCCCATACTTGATTTTCTTGTTATTTTTGCTATTTTAGCTATACTTGTGACAAAACTCCAAATTGATATTTGACACTTTTGTGTCCCCCCTTTTTATTTAGAATGTTTTTATTCGTTAATGTCTTTAGCTAAAACTAGTTAGAACTAGATTTTATTTTTCTAATAATTCTCAAAACCTGTCCCTTGGGACACGACCCCAACCCTAGGTTGGGTTACTATAATATCGATGATCGTAGACACTCAAACCGTTGTTAGTGTCGTTGGTCACGATAAGCAACAAAATGGCACCGCTGCTGAGGACACAACCCCAACTCTCGATTGGGCTACTATATTATCGACGATCATAGACACTCGAACCATAGTTAGTGTTATAGGTCATGATAAGCATCAAAATGGCACCGCTGCAAGGGAGTTGTGTTACTCGAGAATTTTTAGATTAGTAGAATTTTTGTTCTTTTTAGTTGTAGTCTACTTACCTAATTTTCGTTTTGTTTTGAGCATTTGTGTGTTTCAATAGCCATATGAGTGTGAACAGTGAAAATAACTGCCAAGCAGGCAACCCAGTGGGTTATGCTTTTCATCGAAATGATATTGATGATATTAATAGTGTGTATAACCCTGCCCAAGTGGGTGAGATGAATGCAATTAGCATGCTACAAGCAGACGGAAATGCAACATTTGAAGTTACTGGCACAACACTCCATCTCATACATTCAAGAGGTGTATATGGAGGGTTAGAGCATGAATACTCGTATGAACATATACAAAGATTCATAGAAGTGTACACACCTCTATCATTCAAGAATCTATCGCAAGATTGCATACGGCTGCGCTTATTTCCACAATCATTGACCAGGGAAGCCACTAGGTGGTTGATTGAGCTTCCAATGAACTCCATCAAGTCATGGGAGGGGCTGGTAACAGCTTTTCATGAAGATTCTTCCCTCCATAAAAATTGATGAAACTATGAGACGACATTCAAAGTTTTAATCAAAAAGAGGGTGAACCAATTCACGAATTTTGGACACGATTTAAGAGAATTTTGTGAAAAGTCCAACGTATGGATTGCCAAGTGAGTTACTGCTCCAATATTTTTACCGTAGTCTAGATTCAGTTAATAAAGGGATAGCCGATCAGCTGGTGCAAGGAGGAATAATGTTACAATTATTTGAAGTAGCATCATTTCTCCTAGATGGCATGACTAAATTAAATCAAGCATGGTACACAAAAGATGACCAAGTTTCCCCACTGTGCTTCAGATTAACACAAGAACAACTCGAAAAAGAAAGGGAAAGGGACGAAAAAATAAAAAAAATGTTGTCTCAAATAGAAATGATACACGAGCACATGAAGGGGACGTACGGAGTATTTCGAGTTGAGGAGGGTCCCCTACTAGTCATTTGAGACCGGGAGAGAATCAAGGTTGGAACTCCAAAAGAATTGAGGGGGGTTCTTCATCCGGTTACTTAAGACCGATGGAGAATAAAGGTTGGAACTCCACAAGATATGAGGAGGGTTTCCACCCACGCTAGCAACAGCAGGGCAGAAATCAATGTTGGAACCATTATAGGGATGAAGAATCAAGGAGATATTGCCACGATTGGGCTGAGCAAGATGACCATGAGGAAGACCGTACTCAATTGAGTGAAGGCCCGAAATCAAAAGGGAGTGCAAGTAGTCCTCGGGTAAATGATCTATTGTCACGCATACTTGATAAAGTTGAAGGCTCTGATGATTTGCTTAAAGGAATGAGAGATGACTTTTCATCACTAAATAGTAAAGTGAATTCTCACGCTGATGCCATCAAAACACTCAAAGGTCAACTGAGTCTATTAACAGCTAAATTATCCTCCAGGACAATAACGGAAGATAATGAAAGGGGGCTGGTTGTGGTAACCCGCAGTGGAAAGATGGAAAAAAGGAATGTGATGGTAGATGAGGATCCTCGCATGCAGGAAGAGAGCTAGGGTATAGAGGAACGGGAATCACCTATTCCACTAAACCTTGCCAAAGAACCACAAGATAATGCAGAGCAACATATCCAAGCTCCGAAAATCATACACCTTTTACCCAAAATACCCCCACCATTTCCTCAACGTTTGAAAAAGAAGAATGAAGATGAGAAGTTCAAAAAAAAATTGTCAGTATTCAAGAACTTGTCAATTAACCTCCCTCTGGTAGAAGCATTGTTGGAAATTCTGGGGTATGCCAAATTCATGAAGGAGCTGGTTACAAAGAAAAGGAGCTTGGAGTATGAAACAATTGAGGTGCCCCATAGTTGCAGCGCAATTATGACAAATGAGTCAATCACTATAAGAGAAGATCCTGGGGCATTCATAATTCCATGCACAATTGGCATGCTCCAATTCGCAAAAGCTTTGTGCGACTTGGGAGCAAGCATTAATTTGATGCCCTATGCAATATACAAACAACTTGGTTTGGGTGAACCAAAGGCAACGACAATGAGACTCCTTATGGATGATCGATCAATCAAGCACCCAGTGGGGATACTCCATGACATATTCATAAAAGTGGATCGGTTCATATTTTGGGCAGATTTCATGATTCTTGACTGTGAAATCGATGCTGAAATCCCCATTATTTTGGGAAGGCCCTTCTTGGCTACTGGGAGAGCATTGGTGGATGTCAAAAGTGGAAAATTGAAGTTTCGTGTGAATGATGATGATGTGACCTACAAAGTCTGTAAATCCATGAAGCAACCAAGTAATATTCATGTGGTGTCTACTGAGGATGTTATAGATGAGGCAGTGGCAAGTGTTAGCCATTTAATGCGAAAGAATGAACCCCTTGAGTCTGTGCTCGCTAACTATGATGAATCCAAAATTCAAGGCTAAGGGGAAATGGTAGCTGCCTTATCAGGGCTAGGATTATACTCAAGGAATCCAATCAAGTTGGACATCGACCTGTAAAACAGAGAAAGTCCCCCTACAAAGCCATCAACAGAGGAACCCCCACTTCTGGAATTAAAAGTTCTACCCTCTCATCTAAATTATTCCTTCTTAGGAACCAATAACACGTTACCAGTGATTATTGCAACTGATTTGCTCGAAGGGCAGGTGGAATTGCTCATTGAAGTACTGTGGAAGCATATAAAAGCTATTGGATGGACAATAGCCGATATAATAGGAATTCCTCCTGGGATCTGTACTCACAAGATTCGTCTTGACAGTGAATGCAAACCTATGTGGAGCATCAACGGAGATTGAACCCTCTAATGCAAGAAGTGGTGAAGAAAGAAATCATCAAGTGGCTAGATGCAGGAGTGATCTACTTATCGCAGATAGTAAGTGGGTAAGTCCAATGCAATGTGTACCGAAAAAAGGAGGTATAACCATAGTCCCAAATGCAAAAGGAGAACTTGTACCGACAATACTGGTGACTAGGTGGCGAGTATGCATGGATTATCAAAAGCTTAACTCATGGACCGAGAAAGACCATTTTACAATGCCCTTTATGGATCAAATGCTAGACCGGTTATCAGAAAGGGGGTGGTATTGCTTTTTAGATGGATATTCTGTTTACAATCAGATCTCTATCGCGCCAAAAGACCAAGAGAAAACCACTTTTACCTACCCTTATGGAACATTTGCATTCAAAAGGATGCCATTCGGGTTATGTAAAGCCCCAGCGTTGCATGTTGTCTAGTTTTGCTGATATGGTCAAAGACACTATGGAAGTATTCATGGACGACTTCTCAATCGTAGGGGATACATTTGAGGAATGTTTGACACACTTGGGACAGGTGCTCCAAAGATGCGTGGATACGAATCTGGTTCTCAATTGGGAGAAATGTCATTTTATGGGGAAAGAAAGAATCCTTCTTGGGCACAATGTGTTGCAGAAAGGTCTGGAGGTTGACAAGGCAAAAATTGAGGTCATTGAGAAATTACCCCCACCAATATTAGTGAAAGGTATTCGCAGCTTCTTGGGTCATGCAGGTTTCTACCGAAGGTTCAATAAAGACTTCTCAAAGATTGCACAACCACTATACAAACTCCTAGAGAAGTAAGTGAAGTTCTATTTTGATGATGTTTGTATGATCACATTCAAGTGTCTAAAAGAAAAATTAGTATCCACCCCGATTATCGTTAGTCCTAATTGGTCTGAATCTTTTGAAGTAATGTGTGATGCTAGTGGGATGGCATTGGGAGTAGAATTGGGGTGAAAGCCCAACAAATTATTTCACCCAATTTATTACGCAAGAAAAACTCTAAATAGTGCTCAACAAAATTATACAGTCACGGAGCAGGAGTTGCTCGCAGTGGTCTATGCCTTTAAAAAGTTCCGGGCATACTTGGTAGGAACTAAAGTAATAGTACACACTAATCATGCTGCACTCCGCTACTTAATGGCGAAGAAAGATGCAAAACTAAGATTGATAAGGTGGGTGCTATTACTACAGGAGTTCGATTTTGAGGTGAGGGATTGGAAGGGCTACGAAAATCAAGTGGCCCACCACTTATCAAGGTTGGAAGGAAGAGGAGATGCTAAGCGTGAGGTCGACATAGACGATTCCTTGCCCGATGAACAAGTGTTTGCTATATCTCTCAAATCCGCACCATGGTATGCAAACTTTGCAAACTACATTGTGAGTGGATTAATACCCGATGAGCTGACCTTTTACCAACAAAAGATATTCATGTTTGACATTGAAAAGTACTTTTGGGATGAACCTTACTTGTTTCGAGAATGTGATGACCATGTTATTAGGAGATGTGTTCCGGAAGAGGAAGAGCTAGAAATCCTCCATGCTTGCCATGCATCTCCAGTAGGAGGTCACCATAGTTGTATTCGCACTGCAGGTAAGGTCCCCCAATGAATTTGCAAAGAAATGCTCGCAATGTCAGCATCAAGGCGAAGTGTCTAGAAGGCACGAGTTGCCTCTCACTTCTATCTTGGAAATCAAGCTATTCGATGTATGGGGGATCGATTTCATAGGCCCATTTGTGAGCTCATGTGGAAATAAATATATCTTGGTGGCTGTAGATTATGTCTCCAAATGGGTAGAGGCCATCGCACTTCCAAACAATGAAGGAAAAAGTGTTGTCCAATTTTTGAAACACTACATTTTCACAAGGTTTAGCACTCCTAGGGCAATTATTAGCGATGGGGGGTCTCACTTTTTCAATAGGTGGTTTTCAACGACACTGAGTAAATATGGGGTGAAACACAAGGTAGCAACCCCATACCATCCCCAAACAAGTGGCCAAGTCGAAGTGTCAAATCGGGAAATCAAAAGCATCCTAGCAAAGACAGTAAATGCCAACAGAACTGAGGTCTAGGAAACTTGATGATGCCCTATGGGCATACCGGACTGCTTATAAGACACCTATTGGTATGTCTCCTTATCAATTGGTTTATGGTAAGGCTTGTCATTCGCCCATCAAACTAGAACACAAAGCATTGTGGGCATTGAAGGCCTTAAATTTGGAGTAGTCAAAAACTTCAATAGAGAGGGTGGAACAGTTGAACGAATTGGATGAATTTCGACTCAGATCGTATGAAAGTTCAGCCATCTACAAAGAGAAGATGAAGAAATGGCATGATGCTCGAATACTAAAGCGGGACTTCAAGGTAGGAGATTGGGTTTTGTTATACAACTCTCAACTTAGACTCTTTCCCAAAAAGCTCAAATCCAAATGGTCTGGACCTTTTAAAGTAACACGAGTGTTCACCAATGGTGCAATAGAAATTGAAGATCAGGAAGGGCCTCCATTTAAAGTGAATGGTCAACGTCTGAAATTATATTTTGGAGATTGTCAAAAGATTTCTTTGGTTGAAGTGGTGTATTTAGAAGACGCCTGAAGGCACTGTTGCGTTGTGCCACGACATTAACTAAGGTGCTATTTGGAAGGCAACCCAAAACCATGTATTACTTTCTTTAGCTTTGATAACATAATGGTGTGTTGATTGTGCAGATAGGCGAGTGATGAATCCAGTCGGCAAGTCTCCGAAAGGATCGGCGAATTCGACCTTATTCGCCATTCGACTGTAGACATTGTCAACATTAGAGTCTGTAAAACTCTGCGATTTTTAGAAATCATTGGCGAATCACTGATCATGTCGACGATCACGATGGAAACCACCATTTGAAACCCCGTAAACTAGAGGTTCTGTAAACTTCGGTGGAGAACTAAATAGTCGGCATATCACCGAGTGAGTTGGCGAGGTTGACTAACGTCGCTGAGTGGACAGATTTTAAAAGCCAAAGGTTTAGAATTTCCAATTTCATTCACTTTCCTATGCTTTTTATCTATTCAAACACCCACACCTGCACTACAGTTTATATTTCTTACACTTTTGGAGTATTTTGATTCATTGGTTTGTGTGTGGTTTTGGATTGGATTGCATCGCTGCCTCGCTTCTCAGTAGTATTTCAACAAGCACAACAGGTCAGTCCTTTAATAACCGTATTTATTTTGTCGACAGCAATGCCCCGACAAATGGAGCAAGCATGTAGACAGGATCCCCTCATTACCTCTTTCACTGTTCTTTAACTGTTGGAGACTTATCATTTGCATTTGAGGACAAACACATTTATTTGTGGTGGGGTGAGGCCCACCTTGTGTTTGCTTGTTATGGATATTCGTGTTTTGTGTATATTTGGGTAGTTTTGTTTAAAATTGTTTTTACACTACTTTTTGTGGATGTTTGAGCTCATGGCTCCTCTTTTTTATTTTAATTTATGCAAATTTTGTGACCCTTCCACCACCGCTTGTGTTGAAAGTGGTTTTTCTTTCGCATAATTTAAGTCTCGGTTCCAATCAATACTAATGACTTGAATAGTGCTCTCAATAGAACAAACATGAATATGCAACTACGATGAGACCAAATGAAGTTGCATAGACAATATGTGAACTATTTGCTTCTTGTTGTGGTTAGCCATTTATCGAATTGATTCTCTTGTAATGACCGTTGCACACTAGCAAAAGTGTGTAGTCTTGTTTGACTTAACTGTTGATGCCTTGTGTGGTTAGCTTACTTTGAACCATGCATGAATAAACCCAGAATTTGCCCTGTTAGTCTGATTGATTTAAAAAAGTCTCCTCTTGATATGATCTTAGGCAACTTCAAACAGTGTGAGCCAAATTTGACATATACCTCTTTTGTGGCCTACCTGTGAGCGTGTGAAACTCTTTTGAACACCCCTTGACTCTTACCCTTCTTTGGAAGAACCTTGATGAACCCTAAACCTTACTTAACTCACTACCTATAATCCTCTAGAGTTGTGATTTAGTGAATAGCCAACTTAGGCCAAAAGCCTAAGTTGAGGGTGTGGTGAAAAGGAAAAGGAGAAGTCAAGAAGTGCAAGAAAAAGTCTCTCTAACCCATGGTATTGCAAAACAAAATGGAAACCCTCTGTAAAAAGAAACAAATATATATATATATAAATATATATATATATATATATATATAATTTGGAATAAAATTGAATAAGGAATTGGGTTTCCAAGCAATACATGGAGGGTAAATGAAAGGATGACTTAGAAGCACTAGAAAAAGAATTGATAAAGGAAAAGAAGGGAATGCCTTGAGAATACCACATCTCACGAGGAAAAGTCACTGAGCCTAAAAGGACCATACCTTTGCACTCATCCCCATTACAAGTCTTAGAAAGACCTTTATTATCTTGAGTAAGCCGAATCGAAAGTCGATTAGAAAATAAGGGCAAACCTATGGGTGAAAACATGTATTGTGTTCCTCTTTTTGAGTGTGAGCGTTGCATCTGATTCCTAATCTAAAATTGAATAGCCTCTATGTGTGAATATGGAATCATTCTTTCTGTGAGGGCATTTAGATACTTTTGTTGAGCTTGAACATACATTAGTAGAAAGTATTGTGAACATGAGAATCTTTGGTAATTGTGTGTCACAACTTGAATCTTTTAGTACAAAGTTGAATCTTTGAATAAGTAGTTTGAAGTCTTGTTGTGTAAATTCATGATTGAGTCTTGCTTAGCACTGTTTGAGACACCCTTTTTGAGCAACTGAACTTGAGTTTGCTTGAGGACAAGCAAAAGTTTAAGTTGGGGGTGTTGATGAGTCCACAAATTGGACTTATTTAGGACTGTATTCTAATAGAAATTGTATCCTCAAATGCTTATTTTATCTCAATATCTGATGAAAACCTTTAGGTTTTAGTAATTTGAAGTTTGAAGGAAAGCATGCACACAACTTCGCAAAAAGGAACGAAAAGGTTGAAAAGAACGAGAAAATGATGGCCTAAGAATCGCTGAAGGGTCTCACTTCGCCTTTTGTTCCAGTGAACTGAGCTCTGAAGGAAAGGATCAAGTCGGTGGAAAAAGGGAGTAGTCAGCACATCACCGAGAAGGTCCATGAAGCAGTACTATGTCGCCCAATGACCCAGAGCACAACGATGCTGAAGGATGGTACAAAACGGCGATGAACTATACCAAAGGGCAAATCGTCGAGTTTATCAGCAATTCCGACTAATGTCGCCGAGTGATCCACCGCAGCACAGATTTTTGAAAACTATAAATACTTGTTGAGAGTTTTAGGGGAGTATCAGTTTTTGTATCAGAATTTAGAAAGAGACTTTAGTATCAATTTTAGACAATATAGTTTTTAGAACTTTTTTACTCTCAAGTTTGCAAAGGGTTTTGGAAAACTTGAAGAAAGGAGTTCATCTTCCCCAAGTTGGAAGTGGATCTTCTCTATTCGTCTTCCTTTGCTTAAATCAAGGTTTAATTTTTTATACCCATTTGATTTCACTATCATTTTAGGTGTATTTTGTTATTTCTTGATGTGTGGCTAAAAACTCCCATTCTTGGGGTGTGATTTAGTAAATATGTGTTGATATGATTGTTGGGTCTTGCTTGCTGATAGGTTATATGTATTTTAATAGTGATTTCACCTAGTGGTTGTGGTTTAATTTAATGGGTTTGTAGTTGCAAATACAAAACCACCCATTTGTTTTCAGCTTGCCCGAGAGGGAGGTCACGAAACCAAGACCACTAGACTAATGGCCTAAGCAGTGGGTCGACATGAGGTTCAACCCGAAAGGGTGAGCCCTAGTCCCATATCCTAACATTCAGCTTGAGAGAGTGAGTGGGGTAAGGCGTAGGTTGGTCTTCATGCGGCAAATGGGTGTCCGAGAGGAACGCATTTGAAACAGGGTAAGTTGCCCGAGAGAGAACTTATTTCCATCTAAAGCTTAGACTGGTCACTATTTTCTTGCAAATTTTCTATCGAAAGCATGTACCCAACTATTTATCTTAACTTGTATTAGGGTCACACCCCAAGAACTCGTCCCCATACTTGATTTTCTTGTTGTTTTTGTTGTTTTAGCTATACTTGTGACGAAACCCAAAATTGATATTTGACACTTTTGTGTCCCCCCTTTTATTTACAATGTTTTTATTCGTTAATGTCTTTAGCTACGACTAGTTAGAACTAGATTTTATTTTTCTAATAATTCTCAAAACCGCTTCCTTGGGACACGACCCCAACCCTCGGTTGGGTCACTATATTATCGACGATCGTAGACACTCAAATCGTAGTTAGTGTCGTTGGTCACGATAAGCATCAAAAACTCAGAGAAGTAAACTTCGAGCTTAGCCACGGCTATCTTAGCACCTTTAAGGGATACCTTAAAATCATCAAGCCAGACGTTATTCATGTATGGGACTACACTAGAGAACTTTGTACAAAAACATCCTCAAACAAGAGATCATTGACAATAATATGACTGCCCATAACAAGAGTTAACAAATCACCACTATCATGAGAGATACGGAGTTTCGCATATAACAAATGAACAGCCTCTTCAAAGAAATCATAACAATAGATGCTAAATAGAAAAGATAGTTTTTGAGCTTCGAGAAAAGAGCTTACTGGACAGTTGGAGTCCCTCAACTAACTCAGATTGATTACTCTACCAAGAACAATGGGTCGAGATTTGAAGCTTCCATACTTGTTCTTCTATTCAACTCCCCAAAACATTTGCATTTCTTCAAGAGAGAGAGATCCAAGGCAACTATGGCGAGGTTTCATCTTATCCTTGTTATTTTTCATAGACGAGACTTTTCTTTTGAATGAAGGAGAGGGAGAAACCAAGAAGTCGTCCGAAGAATCTGAGGAAGTCACAACATTCACTTCAGAAGAGTCCAAAGAATGAGGATCCGAGCTTTTTAGAGAGTCCAGGGAGTGAGTTCTTGTCTTGATAGAAAGTGGAGAAAGAAGAAAAAACAGAGAAAATAAATAGAGGAGAAGGGAAGAAGAAGAGTTAAAGGGACAAGAAAGTTGTGGTAGTGACGAGACAGAAGAGAAAGGGTTTTATGGTGAAGCAACACGGACGAGCAGGTAATAATGACTGAGGCAGAAAAATGAAAGGATTAGAATTAAATAGCACACAAAAAAATAAAAATAACATAATTAAGATAAATAAATCATATTAACGAAAAGAGGTGATACTGATATAATTATGGAGAAAACAAAATCTTTCCTCAAGCAAAGGTTTAGTAAAAATATTAGCTAATTGATATTTTGAATTGACAAATTCAAAAATATCACCATTTTCCACATGATCACGAATAAAATGATGCTTGATATCAATATGCTTAGCCATAGACTGATGCATAATATATTTAGATAAACTAATGGCACTTGTATTATCACAAAAAAGGGACAGATTCATACGAAAGATCATAATCAAGTAATTGATGCATCATCCATAATAATTGAGCACCACAATTTCCCACAACTAGATATTCATATTTGGTGGTAGATAAAGCAACCGAAGTTTGCTTCTTAGTATGCCAAGAGATTAAGGATTGACCCAGAATTTGGCAAGTTCCACTGGTGCATTTTTGATAAGTTTTGTCACGTGCAAAATCAACATCTAAGTAACCAATTAGATCATAGTGAGAGGAGTGGGGATATAATAGTCCCAAATACGTGGTTCGAATTAGGTGGTGAATGATTTGTTTGACTGCCGTGAGATGTGATTCTTTTGGAGCAGCCTAGACACGTGCACACTTGCACATACTAAACATAATGCTTGGTTGAATAGAAGTTAAATAAAATAGAGATCCTACCATTCCTCAATACTTTTTTTCATCCACATCTTTTCATAGTGCATCTGTCTCAAGGCAGGTTGATGGTTCCATCCTTGCCTTTTTCCAACCCGAATTTCTTTATGAGTTCCTTTGCATATTTGGTTTGATTGTTGAAGGTTCTATTAGTTTACTACTTAATTTGTAAACCAAGAAAGAATGTTACCTCTCCCATTAGACTAATCTGAAATTCTTCCTTCATAAGATCAACAAAACTCTCACACACAGAAGGATTAGACCTTTCAAAATTAATATCATCGACATAAATTTGAACTATGAGAATAAAATATCCCGATCTTTGGATGAAAAGAGTTGCTTCAATTTTTCCTCTTTGAAAATTGATTTTGAATAAAAAAAATTGCTTAATCTCACATACCAAGCTTTAGGGACTTGTTTGAGACCATATAGCGTTTTACAAAGTTTGTAAACATAATCAGGACAGAAAGAGTTTCCAAAGCCAGGAGGTTGTTTACAAACACCTCTTCTTTGATAAAACCATTTAAAAGAGAACTTTTTACATCCATTTCAACACCCAAGATGAGACTTTACCACCGTGGAGCGGCTTTTTGCAAAAAGATGAGGGGGAAACTCAATAAGATGTCGGAGAAGCAAAATATACGAGATCATTAAAGATTTTAAAATGATTAAAAGATGCATATGCTAAAAGAATTGGAATAGATTCTAACTTTGCTACCGGAGCAAAAGTTTCATCGTAATCAATACCTTCTTGTTAGGAGTGTCCTTGAGCTACCAATCTAGCTTTGTTAAGGATGACTTTTCGATATTCATTTAGCTTTTTTTGAAAGACCCATTTGATTCCAATTACTGAAGAGTTTTTTGGGCCTTTTAGTAAGGGTCCAAATTTGGTTTCTTTCGAATCGATCAAGTTCTTCTCTCATGGCTTGCTTCCAAGATTCATCTTTCATTGCTTGATTTATTCATTTTGGTTCAATCTGGGAGACGAGTACAATATAGACTTGTTTTTCAAGGATTCTCTCATTTGAACGAATCATCTGGTTTCCCCGTGATGAAGTCAATTGATAGCTAGCATTTGTTTTCATTCCCTAGGAATTCCAGTTTTTCTACTCGAACAGTCAACTCTGGTTCTCGGATAGCTGTCTCTTCTATTATGATTTGAACAGAAGCATTTGAGTGACTCTCGGTATTTATTTTGGGAATTGATTCATCATCAGTAGTTTTAATTCCTGCATTCTTGGAGTAGTTTTAGCTTTATGCATTCTTGGGTTAGTTTCGTCAAAAACACAGGAATAGATTCTTCAACACTTAAAGTTCTTTTATTGAAAACTTGGAAAGCACGACGGACGCATAGCCCAAAATTGTACCTTCATTGCTCCTTGGATCAAACTTACCGAGATTTCTCTTGTCGTTATAAATGAAGCCTTTGCATCCAAACGGGTGAAAGTAGCTAATACTAGATTTCTTACCTCTCTAGAGTTTGTAAGGAGTCTTTTTCAGTATAGGCCTGATAAGACATGTATTTAGCATATGACATGCATTACTTACTTCTTCAGCCCATAAGTAATCAGGAAGGATGGATCCAGTAACATAGTTCTGGTTGTATCCTGTAGAAATTGACTTTTCCGTTCTACCAAACCATTTTGTATGGGTGATCTAGGAGATGAGAAGTTTTGAGTGAATCCATACCATGATCGCTATGAATTGTAGAAATAAAATGCCATGCTTCTATTTGAACTTTTATACAAAATACTTCAAAGTTAGTGAAAGCTTCATTTTTGTGTGTTAGAAATATTACCCAAGTGAATCTTGAAAATTCGTTGATGATTACGAAAGAATATTTCTTACTTTAACACCGCAAAAATCTATAAGTTAAGACTCGAACCATTTTTTATTTACTTGTAGGGTCATATAAGGTGATTCATAAATTGCTCATATGTTTAAAAGTAAATTCTTTAGTGTTGGAATTATTTTGGATATCAATTAAGGTCACCAAAAACTCCTAGCACAAAGTTGAGTCGAAAGTTTCCTCCAATTAAGTTTTGATTTAAAATTCTCCTTCGGTCAACTTCATACAACCATATCTATTAGAATATAAAGAGTTACGTGGCCCATAACATATCAAATTAAAGGTATTTGAATCTACTTTCCAACACCACCTATTTCGCGTCAATCCAATTTTGAGTAAAAACTTATGACCATTTAAGTAATTGGTGTTGTGTAGTTCAGTTTTAGCCGCGAGAAAATTCTAAATAATGTAATTTTGTTATCCTCATACCACTAGGAAAACCTTCAAAATGGATTAATCCATCATTCTCTTCTCTCTCAAACCCTAAGGCAAAACCTAAGCAAAAATCAAAGTACAAGACTCCATTCAAAATTCTTTCCATCTTTTTCAAGAATCTTCTTCAAGGAAAGTTTTTCTCCAAGAATTTCATTTTTTCCAACTCAAATTCCTCCATAAAATTATGAATCACTAATGAAGATCATAAATCTTGGCCATGAAGATTTCAAGAAACCAATTCAAGATTCTCAAGAAAGGTTTTCTTGATTGTTTACCTTCAAGCTAGGGTTTCAAGTCTTCTAATCAAATTGTTCTTCAAGATTCTTCAAGAACCTTGTTCTTTTAGGTATTTAAGGATATCATAGTACTGGACTAGTTCGTCCTCACACCCTACATCTACTTTTAGATCAGTAAAAGAGTAATCTAGGATTCCTTCCCTAGATTTGAGTATTCTTGAGATAAGTTAATTTTGAGTTTTTTACTTCATGTTTCTTTTAAAAAAATTATTCCTAATTATTGAATTTTTATATTGTTATTGAGATCCTTGAGTTGATTTGTTCATGTCTATATTTCAGTATGAACCCTATTTTGAGTTACAAACTTTGGAAAGCTTTCTTTAAAGCCAACACTTGAGTTCTAAAACTGAGTTTTGAGAAAGTAAAGATGAGTTTTGAGAAAAAAGTTTCTAAAGCATGATTAGTATGACAATAGAGTATGCCATTACTATATGAGCAGTATGGTATCTATATATACCATCAATGTTTATGCAGTATGACTTCCCGAGTCATCAATGATCATATTATAATATGATTTTGATATATTTTTGAGAAAGAGTTTTCAAGTATGAATTGAGTAATAGTATAAAAGGACTATGTATTCCGAGAGGTATAAATTTTTACACTGATAAAAGAGAAACTGAGAATTCTAAATGAGTTATGAGTTCAAAAGATATTTCAAGAGCAGTTACCTCTTTTAAGAGGGTAGTTTGAGCAATTATCGCAAATCATAGGAAGAGTTGTGTTTTAAAACATATGAGCATAAGTATATATATTATTGGGAGTAGTATTGAGCATCGATATGAGGGAGAGTTTAGAAAACTCACAGCCCCCATAAACCATGTCTGCCAACATGGGTAAAGGATCATACTTTTTAGATGAATCCTTATAGCTTAGTGGATCCACTTAGTTGAGTTGTCCTATATCCCAACAAGGTATAGGACAGTTCTAGATAGTGATTTATTTAAACTTTAACTTATGATTCATACTCAGTGTATTCAGCAAAGTTTTGGGATTTAGTAAGATGTTTTCAAACATTTCTTTCAAGTTGATGCTTATGTATGCTCAATTTAGCCTTTCGCTTGAAGTCAGCCAGGATGAGGGTTCACTTGGGGACCAGCAATGGTTCTTGAGTGTCGGCCACATCTAGGGTGTAGGCTTGGTTTGTGACAAAATTGGTATCATAAAACCGAGCTCAAGTGTCCAAGGGTGTCTATGAAACCGTGTCAAGTAGGATCTTATTTATGGTTGTAAGGGCCCCACTTCTATAAATGAGGGACAACAGACATTTAGGAAAAGTTTCCCTTCATTCATTCTCTAAATCATACAGAAAAGTTATGTCATAAGGAACTTATTCAAAACTCGTGTGTTTCTCAGATTCATTAGACTATCCCCCGTACTCAAGGTAGTTGAAAACCAAAGTAAGATCATTATCAATGAGTTACTCTCAAAAAAAGTGTTGAGAAAGTCATGAGACTACAGATGGGCTTAAGAGAAGCCCATGAGTGAGCTTAAGTGTTGACATTCAAAAGAATGCACTCTTATTCACATGAATCAGTCGTTTGAGCTAAAAGCGAGATGTATTCCCAAGCTCTTTTCTCTAAACCTTGTTTCAGTTGAGACCCTTATGAAAAAGTGATTTGGAGATTGGGTAGTATTTTCACCTGAAAATATAGTTTGAGTTATGAGATTATAAGAAGTAGTAGTAAGAGTGCCCAAAGTTAGAAGAATGTATGTAGAGGTTCAGTAATCTATGAAAGGGAGATATTGATGAGGCAAGTTGTGTTATTATGGTCGTGCACCCAGTAGGTTATCAATGAGGATTTTTTCCTTATGGGTAGACTATGAAGTGATGAGTTTTTGAAGACTTCATGATAGGAGGTAGAGTAAGAGTTACAAGTTAGGAGGAGTTAGAATATACTTTAAATAGAAATGAGTTTATGATGATGTGTCATTATGTTAGTAACAACCAAGTGTAGGTGTTGAATAGAAGAGCAGGAGTATTCATGATGTGATAAATCCAAGCCGGACTTATGATTTTTGGGAGATCCCATGATATTTTGAGGGCTATAGAACTAGTTAGCCAATGATGTGTAGTGAGTGGGTACATATTACTTAAGTGGTGAAAGGAAGTGTGACGGTAAATTGTTAGTATGAAGAGTGAGCAACAAAGATTCACTACTTGTCATGAGGTTTTAGTGGGCAAGTGTTTCTTAATTTGTATCTAGTAGTTGTAAATTAGTGTAGTAAGCGAGCAATCATATTGATATCCCATTTTAGTAATAAACATTAGGCTTGAATTTTAGATGAGAACGGTGGTAAAAAAGGAATGGAAACATGAGGGTGAGGATGTTAGTTCGAGATCTAATCTGGTAGATTTGACATAGCATAGGTAAGAAATTAAGGTATTATGTTTTACAAGTGTGAGTCGTACAAGTATGAGATACTAACTTTTAAATGAGAGCAATGAAGTGTCGCTAAGTCATTAGATTAACAAGAGCATTAAGAGGTGTACCCGAGATCGTATGAAGTTAGAGGAGGTTCCAATTAAGTTAATGATTTTTTCATGTGTGCCTAGATAGTATAATTGAACTATTAATGTGGAATAGGCTGAGGTAAGAATTAATTTTTCCTCCCTTAAGATCTATATGAAACAGCCTTATAAGCCTTTGAGAAGAGGTTAACAGAAACATCTTAGAAATAGGTATTAGAAGGAGCCTTAGTACCAGCTTATGGAGAGTTCACTAGCCATGAGATAAGCCTTTCCCAAGTATTAGAGTAAATGGAATGTAGCCCAATTTAGAGATTGTTACGCCCCAAGCCTACATCCTGGGCGGGACTGGCACTCGAGAACCATTGATGGCCTCAAGTGAACCCTTGGCCTGGCTTAACTCTCAGCGGAAAACTGACACAACAAAAGAAATTATTGAAATACAATCATAACTAAAATGTCTCAATGAGTAACTTAGAATGTTTTAAAGATAAATATCCAACTGGCCAAAATGGCAACTCAAGTCTCAACATGAACAACTAAAATTGAAAAGACTCAAGAACTAATAAATATCTATCTGTCTATGAAGCCTCTAATAACTAAGATGGACATCGGGACAAGACCCACGACATCCTAATGAACTAGAATAAATAGGCAATAAAAAGGGATCCTCTGGAAGCAAGAAGGCTCATCAACAACTCTGAATCTCGGAGTACATTGAATCATAAAAGATACAGGCGAACTGTCATCAGTACATTGAATGTACGAGCATGCGAGGGGAATTCTAAAACAAGATAGAATCTTGAAAGGGAACTGAAAGAACATAATTGGTCTCAACTCAACTCAATTTGTTTCAATATAAAGCAGTAATATAGATGCAATATATAGAAAAGCTTTTAAAACATGTGGAGAACAACTCTGTGTATTGAAAAATACAGTATTACTCAGTTTTTATGCAAGGATACAATTTAAACTCTATTTGTATATGAAAATACAAGTAAACTCTATGGGTTTAAGAATACAAAATATCTCTATGGGAGTTTCTCTAACCGACAACCATCACTATGAGTAATGTGATGATACAGTGTTTTACCTCACGTTGCCAGGGCCGTCATATGCCTTGTCGAGGGTATAAAACTTAACTACTAAGTGGATCCACTAATCTATGATAAAAAGAACTAAGGAATCATCTATAAAGTATGACACTTTTCTACCCATGCTGGCCACATAGTTTATGGAAACTTTGAATTATCTAAATTTAAGTTCGTCCCCAAATCGGTGCTCAATATAACTCCCAAAATGTAACTAGCTCATATGTTTAAAAACATAACTCTTTCTGTGGCTTGATATAATTACTTAAAAACTATCCCAAAGGCTCTCTTGGAAATCGGTGTTTCCTCTCTTGCTTAAATATGAAAACATTTACTCTTTACTGAAAAAACTAGCTCAAAGGCTCTTTTGGAAATCGATGTCTCCTTTCTTGTTTAAATGTGAAAATATTTACTCTTTGGGATTACATAGACCCCATATACTCTTTTGAATAAAATGAGCTTCATTTTCTACTCTTTACTCATCTCAAAACTCAAGTCTTAAAACAAGTTTAAAGCACTTGCAAAAGAGTTTGAAAAGACTCTGAGAACTCTCGAGACTTGGCACTTGCTTTCCTTGAATTTGAATTTATAGATTCAAGGTTATGAGTCATGTTTATGGATGATATCATGATGTTTAGACGTACCTTAGGGTGTATAAATCAACTAGAAAATATAGGTACGATTCAAGGGAACTCAAACGTAAAGAAGGGGGAAAGGGTAGAAGACCTGGTGACCCTTGCGTACTGAGTGGCGCAGGCTGCCAGACTCAAAACTACAGAACCTGGGTTGGGGTACACTTAGTGGCACAGCACCCCAGAGCCCACACTTCAGACTCTAGTGTAGGGTGCACTGAGTGGTGCGGCCCCCACCCCTTTTCCCCAAAATTTTGATGAATTTTCTTGTTCGTTTTTCGAACCTAATTCGTCTTGATTCGATTGGTTCCTTCCCCAAACACTTGGATTAGAATACCAAATAAAAGTATAGAAGAATCTACTCAAAAACAACCTCAAATCTCATGAAACTAACTCAAGAACTTTTCAATAACTCTACAATCAAGATATCAATGGAAAATTCAACAAAATCCATCAAGAACTCAATTTCTCTACTTTCAAGAATGTAAATACGCTGAAATAAATCATGATTGGCGCGTGGGTGAACGAACCCAATGCTATGTGATCTCACATACCTCATAGGGATTAACCCTTGGCGAAATCCGCAAGCGAAATCTCAAGAACGATGATGAACTTTGGCTTTTCTCCTCTTGAGTTATTTCTCCAAAAACTTTAGCGTTAAATCTTTGAGTGCGTAAACTGAACTGACTTAGTTTAGACCCCTACTTATTTACTAAAAACGAAATAAATTAATTGGGTATGGAAAAGATCAAAATGCCCCTTTAAAATCCGGTTAACTTTCCTTATATAGACAGTCCAACTTCAAACGGACATATCTCCATCATACGAGCTCGAAAATTAGAAAACTCAATGGAGTTGGAATGATAATTCCAAGACCTTTCATTTGATATCTTACAATATCTCCCCATTGGGAACATTCATCCTAGAATGAGATTACTCTTAGTAGGCTAAGGGCATAACATCTAACATTCAGCTCAAACATCTAACAAGCAAATCTAACACAATTTGTATATCAATTAAAGAGTACTAAGAAGAGAATTAGTACCTTGATCTGGAATTTCTCTAGGCTCAAAGAGATGTGGATATCTCTTCTTCATATCCTCCTCAGCTTCCCAAGTAGCTTCCTCAACAAACTGATTTCTCCACAGAACTTTGTATGATGCTACTTCCTTGGTTCACAACTTGCGAACCTGGCGGTCTAGAATCTGAACAAGAATCTCCTCATAAGACAAGCTATCCTTGATACCAATATCTTCAGTTGGTATAATTAGTGAAGGATCACCTATACACTTTTTCAACATGTAAATGTGAAACACTGATGAACTGTTGATAACTCTTGCGGTAGCTCCAACTCATAAGCTACATTACCAATCATTTTGGATATTTTGTAAGGACCTATATACCAGGGACTAAGTTTCCCCTTCTTACCAAATTTCATAACACCCTTCATGGGTGAAACTTTCAAGTATACCCAATCATCTACTTCAAACTCTAAGTCTCCTCTCCTAACATCATTGTAGTCTTTCTAATGACTCTGCGATGTTTCAACCTTTCTTAGATAACTCTCACTTTCTCCATAGCTTGATAAACTAAGTCTGGTCCTATCGACCCAGCTTCACCAACTTCGAACCAACCAATTGGAGATCGACATCTTCTCCCATAAAAAGCTTCATAAGGAGCCATGTGGATCTTAGAATGATAACTATTGTTGTAAGCAAACTCAATGAGAGGTAGGTAATCATCCTAATTACCTTTGAAATCATTCACATAATCCCTCAACATATCTTCTAAAGTCTGAATAGTGCGCTCTACTTGACCATCTATCTGAGGATGAAAAGTAGTAATCAAGTTTACCTTTGAACCCAAGCCTTTCTGGAATGACTTCCAAAATAGTGCAGTAAATTGGGCACCTCTATCTGAAATAATAGACACTGGGACTCCATGAAGTCTTACTACCTCTTGAATATATAACTTGGCATAATCCTCTCTGAATGGATAGCCTTTACCGGCAAAAAGTGGGCTGATTTTGTCAGTCGATCAACAATCACCCAAATAGAATCATGTTGCATGTGAGACCGTAGCAAGCCAGTAATGAAATCCATATTGATCATCTCCCACTTCCATTACAGAATCTCTATATTCTTAGCCATACCACTGGGCCTTTGGTGCTCTACTTTAACTTGTTGGCAATTCAGGCATTTAGCAATGAACTCAGCAATACCTTTCTTTATACTATTCCACCAATATAATTCCCTCAAGTCACGATACATTTTTGTGGAACCTGGATGGATAGAATATCTAGAGCTATGAGCTTCCTCTGTGATCCTCTCTTGGAGTACATCCACCCTTGGTACACACAATCTACCTTGATACCTCAATACACCATCTCCCCATTGATCAAAAGCCATTACTTTTTGCTTATGAACATTTGCCTTCAATTCAAGCAAAATAGGATCTTGGTCTTGTTTCTCTTTCACCTAAGATACTAATGATGATTCAACCCCATTCATCACCACTACTCCTCCTTCGGTGGAATCCAGTAGTGGAACTCCTAATCGTGCAAGTCTGTACATATCTTTTGCTAACTCTCTCTTTTCTTCCTCAACATGGGCAGTACTACCTGATGAGTCCAAGATTTAAACTCATTTAGGGATTTGTTTTGATAGTTTTAGTGTCCTCAAATTCATAATTTATGTTATAAACTGATTTTAAACGATATTCAGGTATATGAGCTAAGGAGCAAGGCAAGGACACTACTAGGCAAAAAGGAGCAAAATTGTAGTGCCCCGTATGCTAGAAAGACCAGTTTGCAGAAACTAGAAATTGCAGGTGCCACCGACGGGCACCACCCATGGACCATAGGTTAGACCACGAGTTGTGGTCCTGGTTCGTGGATCGAGACACCAAAACACCAGTCTCTAAATCCAGTCGACGGTTGACAGGACGGACCGTCGGTCAGTCCGTCGTTTGGCCCCGATAGCTTTTGAGTCAGGGGTCGTTTGGTCTTTTCCTTATGTGTTGGACCCCTAAACTACATCATTTAACTCATAAACTACATTGTTTTAGTCAGTTTTAGCCTAGTAACTTAATTAGAATTTACCCTAGTCAACTCATTCTCCAAATATTCATCAAGTTGAACAAAAAAAAAGGAAAGAGAGTCGACCAACCCTTTCCAAGAACACAATAAGGTTTTCTTCAGTTCCAGCCCCGAAATCAAAACATTTCTTCATGAATTTCGTCACCAGGTATGTGGGAGTTCACTAGTGGGTTCCTTTCACCCATTGGGTCCCTAGAATTCAGTTAGATTCTTGATTCTCTATATCATGTTTAGACCTAGGGTTTCTAGAACTTCATATTAATGTTTTGATTCAACTGTTAGATCAATCATAATAATATTATCATGTTTTTGAGGAATTGTTGCTTAGTTCTTTGCATGAAACTCATAACCCTAGTTGTGTAGATTCATTTAGTTCATGAATTATACTTGCTAGGTCAGTTTATTCAAGTATACATTCCCAGTTAAGAATGTTTCATTATCAATATATTAATGTTGCATTTTTAGTTAGCATAACAGTATTTTAAGCTATTCAGTTTTATAAAATTTTAGTTATAATGTGTTATTTACATAATCAGTTGGGAGTAGGCTTAATACCGAGTTGACTAAGGGTCAGCCACCCTCATAATCCTAGAACTATGTGCCCCCATAGGATAACTCCCCAATGTGGGCATCAGTTTTAGTGATCACGCCAGTCATGCCTTTATACCCTTATCAAGGTATATTGGGTCCTCTCGATGGGGCGATACATCGGACTTCACAGATAGCTCTCGTGGTTTTATGTCGGTTAACAGTAGCTCCCACAGTCAGATTCTAGTGTATTGACCAGGTTATCAGTTATAGTTCAGTATTCAGTCTCAGCATGTTTATACTTGGTTATTACATTCAGTTAGCTTAGTATTCAACATGTTTCAGTATATCTATCATGTTCAGATTATATCATTTCTTTTATTGCTTTGTTCAGTTATATGTTTTATTGAGCTTTGTCCTATCATGCATGCTCAGTACCTTTCAAGTACTGATGCATACTCTGCGCTACATCTTCTCGTGATGTAGGTTCAGGTCCTCAGCACTCAGATCACAGATAGATCGGTTCTCGATCTCCAGTTCAGCAGCATCAGTGGTGAGTCCTCATTTTTCGAGGATGATTGACATGTTATCTTTCTCCTTTCAGTCTTTTAGTTTCAGTTTTACTAGAGTTAGCTGGGGCATGTCCCAGCATGTCTAATCAGTAGAGGCTTTCATTCAGACATTGTACTAGATTCAGTTTTAGTTTTGAGTTTGATATTTCAGTTGTCATTAAACTCAGTTTTATATATTCAGAATTAGAATGGGTATTCCCCATCATTTAATTTTATGATATGTTTCTAGCTTCTGAACAGGATGTTTATTATTCAGAAAATCTTTAAGTATGCTTATGATATGCCAACAGGGTTAGCTTGGGGTCACTCGTGATCCTAGGTCCCGTGTTTATTCCCTAGGGGTAGCTTCGGGGTGTGAAAAAAACAAGCTGAAAAAGTGGAGAAAAGGCGATCCAAGTGATCACCAAGACCACTCGGCAAACCGTCGAGTGGCTCTTCAGCTCACCTAAAGTTCCAGTGTGCCAGTCCTGAGGGAAGAAACCAAGTCGGCAACATAAATGGGCAGTCGGTGAATTGTCGATTGGTTCCACGATAAGAAAATGGATCGCTCAAAGTTACATGAATTGGGATGCTGAGAACCAATGCAAAATGGCCATGAAAGAGAGCAAAAGGCGGATCTCCGAACCACTCGGCGAGCCCAACTTCATCCGTCGACTTGAATTTCACGCTAAATTTTGTGAAACTATAAATTGATTTTTAAAATGAATTTTAGGTAGAATCACGTAGTTCCCAGAAGTTCTCACCCAGTTCTCTCCCAAATACTACAGTTCCATTCTAGAGTTAGAGTTTTCTCTATGTTTTGAGTTCTTATTGTAAATTTTGAGGATTTTGACTTGGGTCTTTGAACTTAACTAATTTTGAACATTGTAAAGGCTTCGAGACTATTATCCAGTTGATGGCTAATCGAGTTGGTAATTGTTTTTACCTTTTTATGATGTTCAGCTAAAACCCCAATGTTGTGAGTGTGCTCATGTGATTATGGGTTGAATTAGCTTATGGGTATTGTTACTTACTGATTTCAATGCTATATTGAAGTGGGTTTTCATTGATAGTTGTGTTTTAATCTATGAATTCTAGTTGCAAATCCAATTCGAACTTAGAATTATAGGCTTGCTTGAAAGAGAGGATTTAGAATCCAAGCTTTCAATTGATGATTGTAGTTATTGGGATGATATGGGTTTAGCTTGAAAGAGTAAATCCTAACCTCGATTCAACCTATCTAGCTCGAAAGAGTAGATGCATTAAGGTGTGGGTTGTTCTTATTTTGTTAAGCTTGTTGATGTTCGAAAGATGTCACTTGATTCGAGATAGTTGTTCGAAAGAAATCTATTACCTTTATAATCTAGCCTACCCACTGATATTTAGCTATTTATTAGTAGTTTCAATTACCCATATAGTAAAATTTGCCTATAATCGATCACATCCCGAGAATTCCTCTCTATATTGTTATTTCATTAGTGTTTGACTGTATTGTAGCTGATAATTGCAAATCAACCCCCCCCCCAATCTTACATTCGTTTCATCCCCTTAGACTTGTTTACATGTCCTTTTTGATAATTTATATTCCTATAACTAATAAGAACACGTTTGTACTTCCTAATTGAATTCGAACACATACCGCTCCCTGTGGGTTTGACCCCTACTCTATGTTGGATTTTATACTAGTTAACGATTGTTTACACCTAGAATTGGATGAGGTGTGCTTGAAACGTTAATCAAAATGGCGCCACTGCCGGGGAGTGGTGTTGTTTAAAATTCTTTTATTGAAGTTGAATTGTGATCTTTTTTGTTGTAGTTGAATCGACTTACTTTAGTTTTTGTTACAGTTGCTTGTGTTGAACAGAGGAATAGATGAGCGTAAATGGGAGTAATGGTAGCCAAGTGGGCCACCAAGACGATATTAGGAATCTTAATGATGTGAATGACCCAATCCAATTGGGTGGTGTTGGAGCAATACGTCTACCTCCAATTAAAGGGAATGTTGTCTTCCATGTTACTAGCACAATGCTACAACTCCTCCAAATGAAAGGTCTATATGGAGGATTGGCTCATGAAGACTCCCATAAGCATATTGGGAACTTCGTGGATGTTTGTGGTATGTTCTCATTCAAGAACATATCACAAGAATCAATTTATCTCAGGTTGTTTCCATTCTCATTGATGGGTGAAGCTAGCAAATTGTTATCTGAGTTGCAAAGCGATTCCATCACCTCTTAGAAAGAGCTTACCGCAACATTTAATGTGATATACTTTCCCCCATCAAGGATGATGACGCTTAGAGATAGCATCCAAGGTTTCAAACGCTTGGAAGGTGAACCAATCCATGAGACATGGCTGACGTTTAAGAAGTTGGTGCTTCAATGTCCGACTCAAGGACTGCAAAATCATATATTGCAGCAGTACTTCTATAGGAGCCTTCACTCTGTGATCAAAGGAGTTTCTGATCAACTTGTTCTCGGAGGGATAATGCAAACAGCCCTATGAAGTAGCATCTCAACTTCTTGATAGAATGACTAAGATCAATAGAGTGTGGTACACTCGTGAGGACCAAGTGTCTCATCTCACTTTTAGAATGTCTAAAGAGCAGATCGAAAAGGATCATGAGAGAGACCAAAACATGGCCAAAATGATGACCCTACTGGATATCTTAGCGAAAAATGTGATGGGTAATGGATTGAAGAGTGTAAGTGTTGTGGGTGTTGGTGGAGTAAACCCGAAGAAGCACAATTTGAAGCATTGTACAATGAAGAAGTGAACTTCCTAGCTAATCAAGGAGGGTGATATCGTTCAAACTATTCAAGGCCGGGTGGAAATCCGAGTTGGAATAAAGATGATGGCTGGAGAGATAGAGATAGGGAATGGCGTGACCATAACGTTGCTTGGAAAGAGAGATGGGGTGATAAGGATAGATATGTCCCACCCCATGAGCGTCAAAAGACCAAGGAACCAGAAAATGTTTGTATGGAAGACATGCTCTCATGCATTCTCAACAGAGTTGAAGGGTCGGACAAAGTATTGAAAGAGATGAAGGAGGATGTCTTAACACTTAATCAGACGGTCACCTCCCATTAAGTGTAAATCAATCAGTTGGAAACCCAAATGGGTCAAATTTTTTCTTATTTAACCCAAGGCCAAAAGGTGGCCTACCAATTTATACCTTGGCAAACCCGAAGAATGATCCTTGAATTGGTATTTTCATCATGCCATGACGTTAACTAAGGCTCTTCTTGGTTGGCAACCCAAGTTTTTGGTGCTTTAATTTTTAATTTTGAATAATGGGTGTTGATTATGCAGGTTGAAAAGTGAAGAGTGTGGGAAATGGGTAATTTGGCGAGCAAAAGTCTAATCGGGGACTTACCAAACAGATTGGCGAAACCCTATTTGGACCGTCGTTGAACCACCAAGCTTAAAGGGGAACTCTGTAAAACTCGGCGGGCTACATGCTCCATCGGCGACACGCCGAATAGGTCGGCAAACCCGACTTTGTCCGTCATTTGAACCCCTAATTTGCTGGGAGACCTATAAAACTTGGAGAGCCAAAGTACCACTCGGTGCATTGCCGAGTGGTTCGGCGGGCATGACTTATACCACCGAATGGAAAGCGAACTGAATGGTTTTAAAGTCCAAATGGTTTAAAATTTCAAAAATCCTATCACTTTCTTAACTTTTCAACTCCCGTACCCTCTCACTCTTCTTTAGATCTCTAGTATTCTTGTGTTTTTACCCTCGTACCTTGTGAAATCTTTACTTGGGATTGTGGAACTTTTTTGCCTAGCTTTACAAATTCCATTTTCGGCATAAAAGGTTGGTTTTTCCAAACCCTGAACTCCATATATGGTTGAACTTGAATGCAAATTGGTAATTTGTTGTTGATTGCTACTGGGTAGCATTTTTTTAATCATTGTGTAATTGTTGGATTTCCCGTAATGAGTTAAACTAGTGCCTAATTGTGCATATTTGATTGATTCTCGTGTTGTACTTGTTTAAAATCGAGTATAAATTGTTGGGTTGCGGTGAAAATGTATTGGGTCTAGTGGGGTGAAATCTAAGTAACCCCAGATTGTGCTAAATGATGTATTTTTTCCTAATGATGGAGTGTTTGACGTCATTCTTAAGGGCAAAACACATCGAATGACCAATTTTGGTGAAATCGAGGGAAGTCTGAGTACCCCAAGGGCATGGGTAGTATGGGCCTTGATTGAATTTTACAATGTATGTGTTTAATTTTGTTTTCGGGAGCTACGGGTTGATTTTGAAAAATTGGGTAGAAAACTGGCACGAAGTGCCATTGGCGAGTCAAGTCGGGCTCACCAAGTGGTTCGGCGGTTCGCCAAACCCCCCCACAGATCGCCCTTAATTTCAATAAATTGTTGAATTATGTTCTATAACTTTCGGCAAGAAGCCTGAGCTGGCCGAGTTCACTTGGCGACTCACTGAAAGGCCTTCTTTATCGCCCTTCAGCGCCCCTAAACCCCTAAAATACATTGTAACTTTTGGCGAGCTACTTCTACCACACCGATTGGTTTTGGTGATTTGTCCAATTTCCCTGGACATCACCGACTTGCCTTCAATTTTGAAAGTTTTGTGCTCATACTTTCAGCGAGCCCAATCTGGCTCGCCAAAGCGACTTGGTGACTCGCCGAACGGTTCGGTGAGTCTTTTTGCAGCATATTTTCTGCACTTTTTTGGAAATTTTTCTGACATTTTTCTATGTTGTTTTGCAGAATTGGCTAGACCCAAAATGTCGAGAAGAAACATGTCGCCCCGCAAGCAGGCATGTGGAGTAGTTATAGATGAGAGTGCAGCTGCATCCAGAGATAAGGCAGCCAAACTCCCTATTAAGGGAGGAAAAGGCAAAGGCAAGGACAAGGCGCCCATGGCTGAGACTCTAGAGTACATCTCTGATAGTGAGGGAATCTACGAGACTCACCTCACCTCACCTCATCAGACAGCGAGGGGGGAATCACAGGATTCTCAAGATTCCATCTCTGAGACTGAGGATGACCAGTTGCTACAAGCCCAGAGGGCAGAGTTTCACTCCAAGGAAATGCATGATCCTTCTAAGATCTCATAACCCCAGACTTCTCCAGCTGCAGCTCCAGCACAGATCATAGTCGACGCACCACTAGTAGAGGGTCCTTCTCCTCGGTCTCTTAACATACTAATGGACAAAGACTTGAGACTATTCTTGAGGAGAAGAGATTGTCCACAGATGGTGTGATGGATAGGTATCTGGAGATATAAAGCACTCTCAAGTTCCATAAGTTCAAGATTTTCACTAAACCCTGGGGCACCTGCATTCCCAATTAGGTCTGGAAGTTCTACTCGTCTTACGGAGACTTGGTGCCAAAAAGGAAGAAGAAGGCCAGGACCTTTAAACCAATATACTTTGTGATAGTTCAAGAAAGAAGGTGAAGTGTGAAAGTCAGGACATAAATTTTGTTTTGGGGTGTACGCATAACTCAATTCATGATTGTAGCAACTTGATCCAAAAGAAGACCTTGGAGCACCCCGAGGTGGATAGAGGCCGGAGCGCCGATAGAGAAGAAACATCTTAATATGGTAGCGAGGTACTGGTTTGGATTCATCAGCAGCACGATCATGTCGTTGCAAAATGAGTCCATTCTCCGCCACCCAAAGGCGGCCTATCTTGGGTCTATCATAGCCAGAGAGCATCTAAATTTGGGCTTGATCATTGAGCAGGAGATGGCCAAGAGAGCCAAGCAGTGCCAGACATCTTTCCCATTTTCGGTGTTGATCACCGAGTTATGTGTCGGGCCAGAGTTCCACGTGATGAGAAGAGGGATGTTGAGATTACACCAATATCTTCTATCAACATTCAGCGTATAGAGGCCGAGTACATAAGAGATGAGGCTGATAGGAGGAGAGAACCTCCGGTAGACACATCCCCAGAGGTTGGTATGAGACACTACCTGCAGAGTCAGTCATGCCTACTCCTGCCATTGGGCCTTCAGGTACTTCTAGCTCTGCTCCTTCTGACACTCATAGCTCTTTTGCTGCTCCCCCACCCCCCTACATATGATGCTGGTACTCATGTTTCTAAGCCCTCGATCACCCAAGTCATGCTTCTCAAGATGGGGCACCTAGCCCATTCTACTTATCTGCGTGCCTCCCGGCTAGAGGTTGTGGTTCCTGGGATGATCAAGAGAGTTATTACTGCTACCTTGATTCCTCTCAGTACTTCGATTGATGCCCTTACGGCGAGAGTAGAGGTGTGTTAGAGAGGACATGGTGCTATTGAGGAGGTGACGGCCTTGAAGGTCGATATTTCTGAGCTGAAGAAGGATATGGACCATCTAAAGTCTATAGATTGTACTTCAATATTTGGGAGGGTGGAGATCCCAGATGGTCCGAGCACAGATATTCCAGCTTATTGTGAGGTACTTCCAGCTACCACCGGAGATGAGGTTAGAGCTGATGATGCGGCCGCTAGGTCCAAGGCTGATACTTATAAGTAGCAGCTAGGTGTTCGTGAGGAGGCTGTTTATGAGGACTTGGTTGACCTGAAGGGTGTGATGTTCTAGACTAACAGGCAGGAGTCGCTTCAAGATGTTCCCATGGTGAGCCACGATTGTTGAGACCCCGAGCACTATTGCCCAGCCTCAGAGTGTCTTGATAGATATGACCACGGGCACTGATGCCCAAACAGATGGAGCAATGGACATGCAGACTTCACCCCAGGTTTAGCCTGGCAGGATGACTTTTCCCCTCCCTCTTTTTTATTTTATTATACTATTTTTGTTTTGGTTGCATTTGAGGAAAACTACTTATTTTGTTGGGTGGGGTGAGGTATTTCCATACCTACTTCTTGTGACAGTTTTGTGAATATTGGTTTTGTTTTGATGATGTTTTTGTGAATTTTGAGCTTATTGTGTTATATATATCTTGGTTGTGATATTGCAGATGTTCTTAGCTTGTGGCCCATTGTTTTGATATGAAAAGTAGTTTTTTGAAGCAATTTTTAAAATTTAGCCACCTCTTACGTGTGTGATTGTGGTTGTTCTTGTACAAATTTGAATGTCGGTCGTGGTCAATACCGATGACTTGAATAGTGCTCTTAATCGAACAAAATGAATGTGTGGCAAACTAAGTTACATAGGCAATATGTGAAATTTTAGTATCTCGTTGTTACTAGCTGGTTGTCGAATGAGTCCCAGTTGATGGCTAATCGAGTTGGTAATTGTTTTTACCTTTTTATGATGTTTAGCTAAAACCCCAATTCTTGGGGTGTGATCATGTGATTATGGGTTGAATTAGTTTATGGGTATTGTTAATTACTTATTTAAATGCTATATTGAAGTGGGTTTTAATTGATAGTTGTGTTTTAATATAAGAATTATAATTGCAAATGTGATTCAAACTTAGAATTTTGGCTTGCTTGAAAGAGAGGTTTTAGAATCAAAGCTTTCAATTGATGATTGTAGTTATTGGGATGATATGTGTTTAGCTCGAAACAGTAAATTCTAACCTCGAGTCTACCTATCTAACTTGAAAGAGTAGATGAATTAAGGTGTCAGTTGTTCTTATTTTTTTAATCTTGTTGATGTTCGAAAGAAATCACTTGATTCGAGATAGTTGTTCGAAAGAAATCTATTTCCCTTATAGTCTAGCCTACCTACTGATATTTAGCTATTTATTAGTAGTTTCAATTACCCATATAGTGAAATTTGTCTATAATTGATCACATCCTGAGAATTCCTCTCTATATTATTATTTCATTAGTGTTTGACTGTGTTGTTGCAGATAATTGCAAATCAACCCCCCCCATCTAACATTTGTGTCGTCCCCTTAGACTTTTTTACATGTCTTTTTCGATAATTTTTATTCCTATAACTATTTAGAACACGTATGTACTTCCGAATTGAATTTGAACATGTACCGCTCCATGTGGGTTCGACCCCAACTCTTTGTTGGGTTTTATACTAGTTAACGATTGTTTGCACCTAGAATTGGATGAGATGTGCTTGAAACGTTAATCCCTACCCATTGACAACCTACTCAAGGCATCAGCAACAATATTAGCCTTACCTAGGTGATTGAGAATACTCATATCATAATCCATGAGTAACTCTAACCACCTCTTCTGTCTAAGATTAAGCTCTTTCTAACTAAACACATACTGAAGACTCATGTGATCGGTGAACATATCCATATGAACACCATAAAGATAGTCACGTTATATTTTCAAAGCAAATACTACGGCAGCCAACTCTAGATCATGGGTTGGATAATTCTTCTCGTGAACTTTCAGCTGTCTGGAGGCATAAGCTATAACTTTACCATTATGCATTAACATACAACCCAATCCAACTCTGAACGCATCAAAATACACAACAAAACCTTGTGTACCCTCTGGTAAGGTCAATACTGGGGCAATAGTCAACCTAGTTTTCAATTCCTGAAAGCTTTTCTCACTAGCTTCAAACTATTGAAACTTAACCATTTTCTGAGTCAACTTGGTCAAAGGGGACGAAATAGATGAGAACCCCTCGACGAACCTTCTATAATATCCAGTCGACCCCAAGAAACTCCTAATATCAGTTGGAGATATGGGTCTAGGCCAATTCTACAATACCTCTATTTTCTGTGTGTCAACTCTAATTCCATCACTAGAAACAATATGGCTTAAGAATGCCACAGACTCAAGCCAGAACTCACACTTAGAGAACTTAGCATACAACTCTCTATCCTTTAGAGTTTGGAGAACTAATCTGAGATGGCTAGCATGATAATCCTCATTCCTCGAATAAATTAGTATGTCATTAATGAATACGATAACAAACATATCTAGATAAGGCTTGAATACTCTATTCATAAGGTTCATGAATGTTGCAAGAGCATTGTTCAAACCAAAGGATATAACTAGGAACTCATAATGACCATAACGGGTCTTGAATGTTGTCTTTAGAATATTACATTCCCTTACTCTCAATTGATGGTAGCCAGATCTAAGTTCTATCTTAGAAAATTAAGTGGCACCGTAAATTTTATCGAAAAGATCATCAATTCTCGGAAGAGGATACTTATTCTTGATAGTAACCTTGTTCAACTGACGGTAATCTATACACATTTTAAGGGAACCATCCTTCTTTCTCACAATTAAGACCGGAGAGCCCCAAGGTGAGACACTTGGTCTAATAAAACCCTTCCCAAGGAGATCTTTCAACTGCTCTTTCAACTCTGTTGGTGCCATCCTATATGGCGGAATAGATATAGGACAAGTATTAGGAAGAATATCTATACCGAAGTATATCTCTCTCTCTCTCGGGAGGGACTCTGGGAAGATCATATGGAAAGACTTGGAAACTCTTTTACAATTGGAACTGACTGAATAGGAGGTATCTCAACACTAGAGTCATTAACTCGGACTAAGTTATAGACACACTCCTTGGGAACTAACTTTCTCGCCTAAAGGTACGAAATAAAATGACCCTTAGGCACTACTGAACTACTCTTCCACTCTATAACTAGCTTATTAGGAAACTGGAACTTAACAACTCGAGTTCTACAATCGATTAAGGCATAACTGGCATGAAGCCAGTCCATACCTAGAATGACATCAAAATCTACCATATCTAACTCAACTAAGTCAGTCATGAGGCTCTTTTGATTAACAGAAATGGTACAATCACGATAGACTCTATCAGCTAGAATAGAGTCACCAATAGGTGTAGAAACACTAAATGGCTCAAGAAATTTCTCAGGAAGAACATCAAAATTCATCGTAATATAAGGAGTCACAAAAGATAAACTCGCTCATGGATCCAGCAAAGCATAAACATCAAAGTTAAAGACTTTAGATCATACCACTGATAACCTCTGGAGAATCCTCTTACTCTTGGCAACTAGTGATAGCATACAGACGATTTGCTCCTCCGCCTACCCCTGAAGTAGTATCCCCTCTAGATTCAGCTCTGTCTGGTAGAGCAACTGAAGAAGATTGGGCTCTATTTCCCCCATTACCATTACCTTGTCTGTTCTTAAGACACTATTTCATAAAATAACCGTTCTGACCACACTTGAAGCAACCGGTGGATCCATCACGACACACCCCTGAGTGGGTCCTATAACACTTAGCACATGCAGAAGTCCTATTACCTCCTCGTGCAACACTACCTTGAGACTGTGCAGGTCTAGCTCTGAAATTTTATGAATTCTGATTTTGGAACTCACCTTTGTTCCTTGGTGCAGGTGCACTAGCAGATGATGGAGCAGGTCCCTTTTGTTTCTTTTGGAAAGATGACCGGTTGTCATTACTCTTCTGTTGTCCGGACTCATTCCCTATATTTGCTCTCTTGTTTCGAAATTTCTCTAGATCTTTCAGCTTCTCTTCCTCAACTTGTTGTACATGGATCATCAGCTTTGCTATGTCCATATCTCCTATCAGCATAGCTGCCTTGGCTTTCTTACTTGACAGATAAGACAACTGAACATCAAACAAACTTATCCGCTTCTCATGTCAGCAACCATCTCCAGAGCATAGCGGGAAAGTTGGGTGAACTTCAGATACTCATGAACACTCATAGATTCCTTCTTAAGAGTGAGGAATTCTCGTACCTTTGCTTCTCTCAGATCAAGGGGAAAGAAACACCCCAAGAAGACCTCCTCTAACAAAGCAAAACTCACAAGTGGTGCATCTTCAGCTCTATTATTTTTCCTTTGATCAAACAAGATTCTAGCGATACCCTTAATTTGGTATGCAGCTAGTTCCACCCTCTCAGCATCAGCAACATGCATAATCTCAAAAACCTTCTAAAACTCTTCAGCAAAGTTTTTTGGATCCTCAGTGACACTTGAACATGTGAAGCTTAGAGGATCCATCTTTAAGAACTCACGGATCCTAGAAGTATCAGCCACTTCGTGTCGATTCTCTCTCTGACCAACTTGATTGGTCACAACTTGACTTAACATCCGGATAGCTTCCCAAAACTCAGCATTAGTGACCTCTCCTTGGGGTTGCACTTCAGGTGCATTAGGTACCCCTTGTTCCTCGACATTCCTTCTAGCAAGATGACCTCTAACAGCTCTTCGTGGAGGCATGATCTGAAAGACACGCACAAGCATGAATTATAAGAAACTTTTTAGAGATCAACTCTTTCGTATGAAATGAGTATGAAAAAAGTGAGATAGTTCCTAAGTGTTGCAGCCTCCCAATTATAGATGTGACGCGCTTCACACCGATTACTAGGACTCTACAAACATGTCTTCATAAACTCCCTAAGACTCTTGAACTATGTGCTATGATACCAAGTTTGTCATGCCCCGAGCCTACACCCTGGGAGAGACTGGCACTCAAGAACCATTGTTGGCCTCAAGTGAACCCTTGGCCTGGCTTAACTCTCAGCGGAAGACTCACTCAACAAAAGAAATTATTGAAATACAATCCTAACTAAACTATATCAATGAATAACTTAGAATGTTTTAAAGACAAACATCCAACTAGACAAAATGGAAACTCAAAGTCTCAACATGAACAACTGGAATTGAAAACACTCATGAACTAATAAATATCTAATTGTCTATAAAGCCTCTAATAATTGAGATGGACGTCGGGACAATACCCATGACATCCTCATGAACTAGAATAAATAAGCAATAAAAATGAATCCTTCGGAAGCAAGGAGACTCACCAACAGCTCTGAAGCTCAACTGGATCAACGATGCGCTGGATACTAATCCTCGTTACCTGTATCTACATCATAAAAGATACAGGCCAACTGGTATCAGTACATTGAATGTACGAGCATGCGAGGGGAATTCCTAAACAAGATATAAGCTTGAAAGGGAAATGAACGAACATGGTCTCAACTCAACTCATTTTAATATAAAGCAGTAATATAGATGCAATATATAGAAAAGCTTTTAAAACATGTGGAGAAAAACTCTGTGTATTGAAAAATGCAATATTACTCAGTTTGTATGCAAGGATACAATTTAAACTCTATTTGTATATGAAAATACAAGTAAACTCTGTGTATGTAAGAATGCAAAATATCTCTGTGGGAGTTTCTCTAACCGAAACCATCACTATGAGCTATGTGATGATAAAACATTTTGCCTCACGCTGCCAGGGTTGTCCTATACCTTGTCGGGGGTATAAAACCTAACTACTAAGTGGATCCACTAGTCTATGCTAAAAATCTTTAAGGAATCATCTAAAAAGTATGACCCTTTTCTACCCATGCTGGCCACACAATTTATGGAGACGTCGAATTATCTAAATCCAAGCTCGTCCTCAAATCGGTGCTCAATACTACTCCCAAATTGTAACTAGCTAATATGTTTAAAAACATAACTTTTTCTGTGATTTGAGATAATTACTCAAAAACTAGCCCACAGGCTCTCTTGGGAATCGGTGTTTCCTCTCTGGCTTAAATGTGAAAATATTTACTCGTTACTGAAAAACTAGCTCAAAGGCTCTTTTGGAAATCGGTGTCTCATTTCTTGTTTAAATGTGAAAACATTTACTCTTTGGTATTACATATTCCCTATATACTCTTTTGAAGGAAATGAACTTCATTTGCCACTCTTTACTCAACTCAAAACTCAAGTCTTAAACAAGTTTAAAGCATTTTCAAAAGACTTTTAAAAACACTCTAAGAACTCTCTAGACTTGGCACTTAACTTTCCTTAAATTTGAATTTATAGATTCAAGGTTAAGATTCATGTTTATGGATGACATCATGATGTTTAGGCGTACCTTAGAGTGTATAAATCAACTAGAAAATATAGGTACGATTCAAGGGGACTCAAACGGAAAGAAGGGGGAAAGAGTAGAGGACCTGGCGACCCTGGAGAAGTGAGTGGCGCAGGGCGCCAGACTCAAAACTACATAACATGGGTTGGCGAGAACTCAATGGCGTGGGGCCCGACATCCCAAACTTCAGACACTGATGTGGGGCACACTAAGTGGCGCGGAACCCCACTGATTTAACGTATCAGGACACTTCTTCCAATTCTAACTGCCAACGATCATTAGTCAGTAATATAACACAACTGAGTGAGTTGGGGTTGAATTTCACAGGGAGTGCTATGTTCTTAAGATGCAAGAGCCAAGTACAAATATGTTAGAGTCAATCATAGGTAAAGATATTTACGAATAAAAGCATAGTTCAAATTTAGGGTGACACTAGTGTCAAATATGGGGGTTTTGATTGTAATTATCAACTACAACAGCAGCAAATAACACTAATGACCAAGTAAAGAGACGGGTTATTGGGATGTGATTGGATTATAGGCTAAGGTAGACAAATGGGCAACTGATAGTAAATAGTTGTTAATTAGTGAATAAGCTAGACTTTAGTAGGAATAAACTTTCACTCAAACAATTTACCCCGAATCAAATTGGTTTCTCTCGAACACCAACAAGCAGCAATTAAGAACAGTCTACGCTTTAGTCCATTCACTCTCTCGAGCTGAATGTGTGGAAAAGGGTTTAGGATTCACTCTCTCGAGCTAAACCCATGACAACCTAATACCCACAGATTATTAAATCAGTAATCTTGGTTTTAAAACGTCTCTCTCGAGCAAGCCAAAAACACGAAGGTAGAAATGCATTTTCAACTACAACCCTCTAAATTAAACCACAATTACTGAATGAAATCACTTCTAAAAAGCATTTAAACTATCAATTAACAATATCCATAATCACATAATCACACCCCAAGAATTGGGGTTTTAGCTAGACATCATAAAAAGATAGAAATCGTAACCAAATTGTGTTTCCATCAACTGGGTAAGATTAATTTCATCTTTACAAAGGTCCAAATTGAAGAATCTCAAAGACCCACTTCCAATTTCTCAAAAATGAAAAACTTCAATTCTTCAAAGCTAAGGGAAAATATTGTCTCAATACTCCAAGTTCTATCTCATAAACTCTATATTATGAAAACTAATTCTATATTCTAAAAACTGATACTAAACTAAGAATTCAAAACTGTATTTATAGTCGCCAAAAGTATACTGCGAAGGACCAATCGGTGCAGTAAGTCGGGATCTCCGATCCACTCGACGATCTCCCTTTGGTCAGTTCCATAGCCTTTTTGCCTTGGTCTTCAGCATCCTTAAGTTTTGTAACTTTGGGCGATCTAACACTGTATAGTTGAACCGTTCGGTGACACGCCGACTGCTCTATTCTATCACTGACTTGATTTTCTCCTTCAGGACTTGGCACACTGGAACAATAGGCAAGATCATAGCCATTCGGTGAATCGCCTAATGGGTTAGGCTATCACCAGGCCTTCTTTTCTTCGTTCTTTCAGCTGCCATGTTCCTTTTTACTCATTAGTGTCCATGCTTTGTTCGCCAATCCAAATACCAGGAAATCAAGGATTTACATCAGTTATTTGCATAAAATAAACATTTGAGGACACTAAATCTATCCAAATAAATCCCTAAATGAGTCCAAATTGTGGACTCATCAACACACTTAACTTAAACTTTTGCTTGTCCTAAAGGAAAACTCAAGTTAAGCAGTACTCAAGTTAAGCAGTTCAAAAAATATGTCTCAAACAGTTCTACACAAGATTCAATCATGAATGCACACAAAAAGACTCAACTTACTCATTGATGTGAGGCCAAAATACATATTTTTAATCATTATTTGCCTCACATTTATTATTTATATTTGTCCTCTTTGGGCATAAATTTTATGGATTGTGATAAATTGTGTATTTTATTTGTAGAATTAAATTGGTCGAAAAATGAGGAAATTTGAAGGTAAAATGAATTAAAGATGGAAGGTTGAAGAAGGAAATCAATCAGACAGCTTAATGGATTAAATTGAATATTATATTAATATTTCAATATATAAGAATTGCAGCGCAAAGTGAAGAGACAAAATTGATGTTGTTATTTCATTGCCACGTGGCAATCTCTAAAACACCGGTCACTTGATGCATGGCGGTGCAAAACAAATAATTTGAGGCAGTACTGTTCTACGCGGACAGTTCACGCGACGAAAAAAAAAAGGAATCCAATTCCGTTTTGGTTTTGGATTCCTTATTTTAATTGGACTCAGTTATTTTATTTAGGGTTTTCTATATCTATAAATAGTCCATAGAAATAATTATTTTAGAGGAATTGATAGGAAATACTTTTTAGGGTTCTTTTCTTCTTCTTTTTCTTATTTAGGGTTAGACTTTATTACTTTATTTCTACTTTGTGACTTGGGAAATTGTGGTTGCAACCCTAGAAATTCTTGATCTCCTAAGTTGGTTTTGAAATTCAAGTTGAAATTCCGGATTTGTTATTCTCAATGACGTAGGTTTATAATTCTTTCATCTAAAACCATGAATTGTCTTCATATGATTATGAGTAACTAAACTCCACAACTAGGGTTGTGGGAACCATAAGCGATTAACAAAGTATGAATAGTAAATAAGCAATTTTTGAATAGTGTTTTGCATGCATTGATAATTCTTTCGTTTAAAAGTCTTTTTTAACGGTGCACAATGTTAGAACTCGCCTTGTTGCTACTTGCCTGACCAAGGAGGTAATCAACAAGAAAAGAATTATCAACATAGATTTAGTGTGATACTATCTAATAGTCTAGTGTTGATTGGTGCGAAGTAATAACTAAGACAAACATCGATGTGATGTCTAATATGAGGTAAAGGTTAGGGTTAGTAAATTATACACACGTAGCCTGACCAAGGTGCAGGGTGAAATTCTCTTGATGCCGGACCAAGGATTTAGAGATACCTAGCTTATCACTTTGCATGTAGTACACTAGGAAAGGATTGCTATTACTAGGATTACTGCATTATGAGCTTGTGGGGAACACGTATACCCTAGTTAATTCTCCTCATCTTGATAACAACCAAAATTGACTTTTGTTACTGATTACTTATTGAATTCTTACAATTTGTTTCACAAATCCCCCCTTTTAATCCCTTGTTTCTGGAAGTAATTTGACTAAACGAATATAATTGTTGGTTAAAGTTAAGTCTAAACCATTTTCCTCGTGGGATCGACCCCAACCTATAAGTTGGGTTCTTTACTTGATAATGATCGCTTATGCTTCTTTAGGGAGGTGTAATTTGAGTGTATCAAATTTCGGCACAGCTGCTAGGGAATTTGGCTTGTAGATTAATTTTAACTACATTATTGAACTTTAGTCAAATATTTCCTAATTTTACTTTTTCTTTTTCGTTTTGTCTCTCTCAGATTCTGACTCTAGTGTATGTCAAGTACACGGAGCCAGGGTGAACCACTTACTCCTTACGATCCAGAGTTGAACCGAACTTTGCGAAGAATGGCTAATCAAGAAGTACATAATAATCCAATCGGAGAGGGTCAAGGAGATAAAATCTGAGTAACTAATGTGTCTGTGTCATGCCGCGACGTTAAATTAAGCGCTTATTGGGAGGCAACCCAATTAGTAGTGTAACTTCTTATTTTATTTTATTTTTATTTTATTAGTGTCACTTTTTTTTGTCTTATTTTTGCAGATTAGGAGAAGTCTGAGTACCCAAAAAAAGAAGGAAAAAAAAAGGAGCATGTTTGAGCTTAAGTGTGGGGTGTGTTCAACCCTTGATGAAAATAAAGAGAACATGTTACTAGCTAGGTCATGAGGCCTCAGGGATTTTTTCCTAACCCTTGTTTTAAATTTTATTTGATGCTTTGGGGACATAGCATATTTTTAAGTGTGGGGTGAAAGAATGAATTTCTAGTTTTTACTATTTTATTGAGTCTTTTCTTTTTTGAAGGATGGGTTCTTTGCCTTTTGTTTTCGGTTCTTTCCCTGAGGATAGTCCCTTTGAATAGAGTGTCTTTTATTTTTTAGAAATAAATTTTCTTTTAATTTTTTTTTAGAGAAAAGAAAAGACCCTTTTGAGTGGTGTGATGCTTGCTATTTAGGCCTAAATTTGTAGTAGTATTTTCTTGTGAATGCTTGATTAATAAGAAAATTGCAGACTCTTTGACACCTAAGCTCATGGTTGTGACTTTGTATATAGCTTATTTTATTTTGTAGTTTGTTATGATCCCGTCTCTCTTAGAAGTGGAATTGATCCATCTTGATTGATACTTGTGCCATGTGTGGTGAGAATTTGTTTATTCCATGTTTTGCATCTTAGTCTAGAACTTGCCATGCATGTTATTGAAGAGAAATAAAAAGTGATGCTTTGTTTAGGAGATAATAATAGGCTTTCTTTGATTTGTCTAGTAAATTTTAGCCTTTTTAGATATTTTATCACTAGTTAGCCCTTTTGAGCCTATAGCCTTTTGTTAGTAGCCATATTTTGCCCTTGATCATTTTGTTGAATCCCTAATTTTTGCACCTTGCTTCCTTGAGAATTATGGCATAGACTTATTCTAATTATCAATTCTGAGAAAAATGGATGGTTGAGTGAAAAGGTAATCAATGATAGCTACAAAGTGCTTAAAAGCCCTCTACAAAAGAATGTGACATGAACAAAAAAAATTACCTTGATGATGGCCCTGGTCCTTCCAAGGACATCGTGCACCTTAACGTATGTAAAATACGTAAGTTGATGGTGGCTATTATGAAGGAAAATTTAGCTAAAAAAACACAGCGCAAAAAAAAATTAAAAAAAATTGAAGCATTCTTGAGATGATGAACATTACTTGTGAAATAATTGTTGAAGAGAGGGCTGAAAATAAAGAGAAGAAAATAATGGGTGATGAAGTCTAAAATTGCAAAGTTCTTAAGGAAGTGTAAGTCACTATTATATAGTTTTTCTACCCATCCCCTAGCCTACATTACAACCCATTAAAGTCCTATTTGATTCTATTCAAGCATGCTTAATTAGTGGAGATGTACATAATGGGCAAGCTTATGGTTCTTTGTGCATACATGTGAATTTTATTTGTGAGTGTGAGAATTGAGTGTGTGGACTATTTCTTTTTGTGAGGGCACTTGGTTCATGATAGATAAGTGATTTTATTAGCTTTCTTTGATAAGAGTAGGTGATCAATCTTAAATTTGATGAGTTCAAAGTCCTTCCTTGAGGTTAAGAGGTTAGAGGTTTGTTGTTTATTGGATGTCTTGCATAATGATTGAGAAGTCTACTTGATGTTTTGAAATTGGTATATGGCCTATGTTTGTATTAACCAAAGTGATGACATTTCTATTTTTATTTTTTTGAGATGAGCTTTAATGTTTGCTCGAAGACGAACAAAAGTTTAAGTGTGGGTGTTGATGTGAGGCCAAAATACATATTTTTAATCATTAGTTGCCTCACATTTATTATTTATATTTGTCCTTTCTGGGCATTAATTTTATGGATTGTGCTAAATTGTGTATTTTATTTGTAGGAATAAATTGGTGGGAAAATGAGGAAATTTAAAGGTAAACCGAATTAAAGATGGAAGGTTGAAGAAGGAAACCAAGCAGACAGTTTAATAGATTAAATTGAATATTATATTAATATTTCAATATATAAGAATTGTAGCACAAAGTGAAGAGACCAAAGTGATGTTGTTATTTCATTGCCATGTGGCAATCTCTAAAGCCACTGGTCACTTGATGCATGGCGGTGCAAAACAAATTAATTTGAGGCAGTACTGTTCTACGCGGACAGTTCACGCGACGGAAAAAAAAAAGGAATCCAATTCCGTTTTGGTTTTGGATTCCTTATTCTATTTGGATTCGATTATTTTATTTTGGGTTTTCTATATCTACAAATAGTCCATAGAAATAATTATTTTGGAGGAGGAATTGATAAGAAATACTTTTTAGGATTCATTTCTTCTTCTTTTTCTTATTTAAGGTTAGACTTTATTACTTTAGTTCTACTTTGTGACTTGGGAAATTGGGGTTGCAACCCTAGAAATTCTCAATTTCCTAAGTTGGTTTTGAAGTTTTGGTTTTGAAATTCAAGTTGAAATTCCGGATTTGTTATTCTCAATTACGTAAGTTTATAATTCTTTCATCTAAAATCATGAATTGTGTTCATATGATTATGGGTAACTAAACTCCACAACTAGGGTTGTGGGAACCATGAGCGATTAACAAAGTATGAATAGTAAATAAGCAATTCTTGAATAGTGTTTTGCATGCATTGATAATTCTTTCGTTTAAAAGTCTTTTAATGGTGCGCAATGTTAGAACTCGCCTTGTTGCTACTTGCCGGACCAAGGAGGTAATCAACAAGAAAAGAATTATTTACATAGATTTAGTGTGATAGTATCTAACAGTTTAGTGTCGATTGGTGCGAAATAATAACTAAGCCAAACATCGATGTGATGTCTAATATGAGGTAAAGGTAATGATTAGTAAATTATACACACATAGCCGGACCAAGGTGTGGGGTGAAATTCTCTAGATGCCGGACCAAGTATTTAGAGATACCTAGCTTATCATTTTGCATGTAGTACACTAGGAAATGATTGCTATTACTAGGATTACTGTGTTATGGGCTTGTGGAGAACATGTATACCCTAGTTAATTCTCTCATCTTGATAACAACCAAAATTGACTTTTGTTTACTGATTACTTACAGAATTCTTACAATTTGTTTCAAAAATCCCCCCTTTTAATTACTTGTTTTTGGAAGTAATTTGACTAAACGAATATAATTGTTGGTTAAAGTTAAGTCTAAATCATTTTCCTCATAGGATCGACCCCAACCTACAAGTTGGGTTCTTTACTTGATAACGATTGCTTATGCTTCTTTAGGGAGGTGTAATTTGAGTGTATCACTCATGCAGGGATCAATTGTGCACTCAAAGATTCAAGTTGTGACTCACTATTATCAAAGACTCTCAAGTTCACAATATTTGCTTCAAATGCAAGTTCAAGCTCAACAAAGGTACTCAAATGCCCTCACACAGAAAATGATTCCATATTCATACACAATGGTTCAACAATTTATAGCTCCAGAATCACAATCAACACTCACACTCAAAAAGATAAATACAATGCATAACTTTACACATTGGTTTGCCCGTATTTTCCAATCAACACTTGTTTCAGCTCACTTAAGATCAAAATGGTTTTTTTAAGGTTTGTAACGGAGCTGAGTGTAAAGGTTTGGTCATTTAGGCTCTGTGACTTCTATCCTCATGAAATATGGTGTGAACGACACTTTCTTTCCTTTTCTTCATCATTCTCATTCGTGCTCACAAGTCACTCCATTATTCATCTTCCATGGATTGTTGGACACCCCATTTCTTTTTTCATTTTCACAACTTTATTCCACAACTTTTTCATTCTTTTTCTTTCTCATTCTTTTCTTCGTTTTCTCTCTCTCTCTCTTTTGGATGGAGGGGTTCCATCTTTCTCAAAACCATGGGTCAAAGGGGACTTCTTTGCACTTCTTGACTTACCTTCTCATTTCACCACACCCCCAACTTAGGCTTTTGGCCTAAGTTGGCTATTCAAACAAACCACATCTCATGAGGATTAAGGGTGAAGGGACAAAGAAAGGTCACAATTTAATCAAGTTTCTTATAAGAAAAGGTTAAGGCTCAAAAGGTGTTTAAGCAAAGTTCACACACTCACAAGGTAGGACACAAAAAGAGGTATAATGTCAAATTGTTTCACACTTTTCAAAGTTGCCTAAGATCATTTCAACAGATTGCATCACTTAGTCAATCGGACCAACGGGACAAATTCTAGGTGTCATCACATATGGTTCACGGTAAGCTCATCACACAAGGCATTGACACCAATGTCAAATCAGACTCCACATTTTTGTTAGTGTGCAATGTTCATCACAAGAGAATCAATTTGATAATTGGCTAGTCAAAACGAGATGCAAAAAGTTCACATATTGTCCATGCAACTTCATTTGGCCTCATCGTAGCCGCACATTCATTTTTGTTCGATTATGAGCACTATTCAAGTCATCGGTATTGATCAAGACCGATATTCAAATTTGCAAGAAAACAGGCCACATTCAAACGCAAACAAGAGGTGGCACAAAATTTTTCGAAAGGGTCCAAAAATCATTAGCAATTAAAGCAAGGAGCCACAAGCTCAAACATCCACAAAAACAGTGCTAAACACAATTTATAACTCAAAAACTCATATATATATATATACACAAAACAATCATCACAAAAGGTGGGCCTCACCCCACCACAAACAAAAGCTATTTGTCCTCAAATGCAAGAAATAAAATATCCAACAATCAATAAAGATAAGACAAAGAGGGAGGTGAAAAGGATCCTATCTAAACAGTCGCTCCATCTATCGGGCATCAGTGCCTGGTGTAGTGCTCTGAACCTGGGCATCAATACCCGAAGTCACCTCAGAAGTAGTGGGTCCACTAGGAGCTGCCATGGACGTCTCTGTTAGCGATGTCTAGATCACCGACTGTACAATCATCTCCTCAAGATCTTGCAAATATTCATATATGCTCTCCTCCATCATCTATATCTAGTCATCATTTGTCTCTGTCTCTGACTCATCAGCTGATGTGCCATCCCTATGTACATCTCTGGTGGTTTCTGGAGAAATATCTGAAGTCTCAGGGGCGTCCACATCATCTGCAGCCTCCAATAGTGAAGTGAAGTCAAGGTAGTCCACGTCATTCCTCAGATCAGCAAATTCGGCTTCCAAAGCCATAACCTCAGAGGTCTCCCCCTCTTTACTCTCACAAGCCTCAACTTCACAGTGAGAGTGTCAATGGAAGTCCGGAGGGGGATCAGTGCAGCAAGAAGGGTGCTCTCAATCATCCACGGGACTGCACCTCCAGACGGGTAGCTCTCACATCAGCTGAATGGGCCAAGTGCCCCATCTTCAGGATCATCGCCTTGGTAATCTTGGCTGGATGGGAAGAGGTAGAAGCACCCGGGGCCTGTGACTAAGAAGAAGTAAACGAAGCAGATGTACCTTAAGGCCCGGAGGCTGGAGTAGGCAAAGATGCCTCTGCAAGTACAGAATCGACATCAACCTCCAGAGAAGTATCTGTCGGAGCTGCTCTCCTCCTGTCAGCCTCCTCTCGTGTGTACTCGCCCTCAATGCATCGGATGTCAGTAGAGGAAGACAAGGTAACCTCAATATCTCTCGTATCATCCCGGGGCACTCCAGCACGCTAGCATAACTCCATGATCAAGATTGGGAATGGTAGGGAAGTCTGCCTCTGCTTGGCCCTCGTGGCCATCTCCTACTCAATAAGGAGCCCCAGGTTGATGCTCCTTCGGGATATGATCTCCCCAAGACAAGTCGTCTTAGGGTGGCAAAGGATGGGCTCGTTCTGGGATGGCATGATGGTGCTGCTTATGAAGCCAAACCAGAACCGAGCAGCAATACTCAGATACCTCTTCTCTATAGGGACCCCTGCCTTGATCCACCTCGAGGTGGTATAGGAAATCAATGAGGCCAACCAATCTTTCAAGTCATCCAAGGAGTGAGTAGTCGGAAAACCCTCGTATGCCATTATAGCTCCGAGACCCCTGCCAAGTATAATATTGATGTACTCCCTATTGCATCCAACTTCCTTACCTCGTACCATGACCGACTTAACCGGTCTGAACTTGTTGGCCTTCTTCTTGCTCTTCGGAACCAAGTCACCAAACATTGTATAGAACTCCTGGACCCATGAAGGAATATAGGGACCTCAGGGCCTGGTGAACTGCTCAAACCGGTGGAAGTGGAGGGTGTCCCTCACCCCTGAGTATTTGCCCTCAAGGCCCTCTATAGATAACAACTTCTCCTCAAGGATAGTTCGCAATCCATCACCTTTTAACCTATTGAGAAGCCTAGGAGGAGGGGCTATTGGTGGCACTGGAGCAACAGAATGTGCCGAAGTTGGCACTGAATCTGCTGGGGTGGAAGCTGAAGGGACTCTAGCTGAGTCAAGGCGAGATCTAGCACGGATCTCAGCCCGCCGAGTGTAAGGGCTAGTCATCCTCCGTCTCAGAGAATGTTGTACAGGGACCCTCACTATCGGAGTTATGCTCCGAAGCCTCAAATACGACCCTCTTTCCTTTGCCCTCGCCTCCCTTTGGAGGCTCTCGCTTTCCTTTTTTTGCGAGGATTTGCTCCCCCTTCATTTATCACAATACCCCGTGCTCTATTGTGGGGAGACATGTGTATGTTTGTCCTTGCCATATCTACAAAACATATGGAAGAGTTAGAAACAATTCAAGCAAAAGCACGGAAAAGTAGTTGCAGACAGACTTGCCGAACCAGTCGACGAGTCGCCGAATTTCTTTGGCGAGCTCAATTGTGCTCGCCAAAAGGATTGGCTCAAAAATATCAGAAAATTTTGGCATGTCGGCGATGGGAATACCTTTCAGTGAATCGTCGACGGCATTCGGTGAGTAAGAACTAGCCCGCCGAAAGTTACAGTGCAATTAAGGGTCAGGGGCGCAGACAAAGGGCGATCAAGAAGGACTTTTAGCGAGTTACCAAGTGCATTCGGCGACCTCAGGCTTCTCACCGAAAGTTACAGAACCAAACTTCACATTTAGCATGAAATTAAAGGCGATATGGGGAACTTCAGCGAACAGCCAAGTGGTTCAGCGAGCTCGACCCAGCTCGCCAAACGACCTAACATGCCTGCTTTCAATTCAACTTCTCAAACTCAACTCCGCAGCCCCCGAAAACAAAATCAAACATGCACTTCCACAATTAAACTAAGACTCATTACACCCATGCCTCCAGGATACTCAGACTTCTCCCGGTTTGACCAAATTTGGTCATTTGACGACTTTTGCCCTTAAGAATGACCTAAACTGCTCCATCATTGGGTAAAATACATCTTTTGGCATAAATGCGGGCTACTTAGACTTCACCCGACTAAACCCAACAACATGCAAACACAACCCTACAATTTTTAACCAATTTTAAGGCACAAAATCTCAGGAATTCAACATTATAGGCATTTAAGGCATGATATTCAAGTTAAATTAGGCACACACATATACAATTATGATCAGAGAGGCCCAGCACACATCACTAAGACAAAATCAGTTCTAGAAGAGTACAAATTGCTAAAAATGATTTCGGGGTTCAGAAAACCAACCTTAGATGCCGAATAATTAAGATTTGAAAAGTAGGCGGCAAAGATTCCAACTCCGAGCACACAATCAACGACTCAAATACAATAAAAATGAAAAAATATAAAAGACTAAAGTGCGGGTGTGAGTTTGAGAATTTCAAAAGTGAGGGAAAATGAAAGAGTTTGAAAGTTTAAACCTTTAGCCTTTAAAAACCATCCAGTTCTTACCCATTCCACGACATTAGTTTTGCTCACCGACCCACTCGGTGACACGCCGAGTGGGCACTTACCTCGCCGAGTTTTACAGAACCTCCAGTTAATGTGGAGGTTCAAACGGCAGACTAGGTCGTGATCGTCGATCAGGTCGGCGATTAGCCATGTTGCTCCTAGGCTCGCCGAGTTTTACAGACTTCAATTTTAAATTATCTTGAGTCCAACGGCTGTCCAAGTCGGGCTCACCGACCTCTTCGACGACTCGCTGACTGGACTTTCAGCTCAACCTGCACTTTTCAACACCTTTCATACGTTGACCTGCACAATCAACACACCATTATTTCAACTTAAAAAAGAAAGCAAATAAAAACATGGGTTGCCTCCCGAGCAGCGTCTTAGTTAACGTCGCAGCACGACGTAAATCCACACTCAAACCTCATTCTTGGGGTTATCCATAGTATCACTAGGCAAACCCCCTTGCTGTCTTGGGTTAAAATGAGACGAGATATGACCCATTTGGGTCTCCAACTGCTTGATCAATATTGAATGGGAGGTAACAGTATGCCTAAGGGTTGACACATCTTCTTTCATTTCTTTCAAAATCTTGTCTGACCCCTTAACTTTGTTGAGGATACAAGAAAGCATATCCTCAGACCAGGCACCTTCTGAATCCTTTGGCTTTTGACGCTCATGGAGAGACACATACCTATCCTTCTCCCCATCCTTCCAATTGGGATTTCGATCCCTCTATTCTCGATAACGATCCTTCCAACCTTCATCCTTGCTCCAACCTTGGTTACCACCCTGCCTTGGGTAGTTTGAACGATAACCACCACCTTAGTTGGCTAAGAAATTCACCTCTTTATTATATAAAGCCTCAAACTTGGCCTCATCCGGATTAACACACCCGACACCCACGGCATTAACAAATCGAGCACCAGCTCCCATGACATTTATGGACAAATGTCAAGTTGTGTCATGATCTTGGCCATGTTCTAGTCCCTCTCTTGGTCTTTCTCCATCTACTCCTTGGTCAATTTAAACGTGAAAGGGGTTTTCACGGGTGTACCACGCCCTGTTGATTGTGGTCATGCCATCAAAAAGCTGAGTTGCTATCACAAAAGGTTATTGCATCAAACTTCCAGGAGAAAGTTGGTCAACAACACCGTTGTTTACCGAGTCAAGGCTCCGGTAAAAATATTGCAGCAACACGTTATCACGCAAACCATGAGTTGGGCATTGGAGCACAAACTTCTTGAATCGCAGCCAACTTTCATGAATTGGCTCGCCCTCCAAATGCTTGTAGCTCTGAATGTTATCCCGAAGATTCATCATCTTCAAAGGAGGAAAAAATCGCACTTGAAATGCGGTAACCAACTCATCCCACGAAGTGATTGATTCACGTGGCAATTCAGCCAGCTACTTACATGATTCTCCCATCAAAGAGAACGGGAACAACCTCAATCGGACCGACTCTTTAGATATGTTCTTGAAGGAGAACGGTCCGCAAACATCCACAAAGTTTCTAATATGCTCATGGGGATCCTCATGAGCCAAACCACCGAACGGCCCCTTCAACTTCAAGAGCTACAACATAGTACTTGTGATATGGAACACTGCATTACCTTCGGCCGGAGGCAAGTGAATGGCACCAATACCAGCCATAAGATAGAGGTCATTAGCATTAAACTCGTTGACATCATTGAGGTTTTTTATGTCATCTTGGTATCGTACTTGGCTACCATAGTTGTCGTTCACACTCATACTTCCTATTCCAAAACACAAATAAGTAAAACTAAACTAAAATTAAGTAAGTTCAACTATGACTAACAATAAAAAAATTCAACTTAACTAAAGAATCTTAACCAACACCACTCCCCGGCAACGGCGCCATTTTGATTTCATGTATCAGGACACTTCTTCCAATTCTAAGTGCCAACGATCATTAGTCAATAATATAACCCAACTAAGTGAGTTGGGGTCGAATCCCACAGGGAGTGGTACGTGCTTAAGATTCAAGAGCCAAGTACAAATATGTTCAAGTCAATCATAGGTAAAGACATTTACGAATAAAAGCATAGTTCAAATTTAGGGTGGCAGAAGTGTCAAATATGGGGGTTTTGGTTTTAACTATCAGTTACGACAGTAGCAAATAACACTAATGAACAAGTAAAGAGACAGGTTCTTGGGATGTGATTGGATTATAGGCTAAGGTAGACAAATGGGTAATTGCAACTGATAGTAAATAGTTGTGAATCAATGAATAAACTAGACATTAGTGGGGATAAACTTTCTCTCGAATAATTTACCCCGAATCAAATTGTCTCTCAAACACCAACAAGCAGAGATTAAGAACAACCTGCACTTTAGTCCATTCACTCTTTCGAGCTGAATGTGTGGAAAAGGGTTTAGGACTCACTCTCTCAAGCTGAACCCATGACAACCCAATACCCACAAACCATCAAATCAGTAATTTTGGTTTTAAAAGCTCTCTCTCGAGCAAGCCAAAAACACCAAGGTAGATTTGCATTTGCAACTACAATCCTTTAAATTAAACCACAATTATTGAATGAAATCACTTCTAAACAGCATTTAAACTATCAATTAACAATACCCATAATCACATAATCACACCCCAAGAATTGGGGTTTTAGCTAGACATCATAAAAAGATAGAAATCGTTACCAAATTGTGTTTCCATCATCTGGGTAGGATTAATTTCGTCTTTACAAAGGTCCAAATTGAAGAATCTCAAAGACCCACTTCCAATTTCTTAAAAATGAAAAACTTCAATTCTTCAAAGCTAAGTGAAAATATTGTCTCAATACTCCAAGTTCTATCTCAAAAATTCTATATTATGAAAACTAATTCTATATTCTGAAAACTGATACTAAATTAAGAATTAAAAAATGTATTTATAGTCGCCAAAAAAAATTTGCGAAGGACCAATCGGTGCAGTAAGCGGGATTGTCGATCCACTCAGCAATCCTCCATTTGGTCAGCTCCATCACCTTTTTGCCTTGGTCTTCAGCATCCTCAAGTTCTGTAACTTTGGGCGATCTAACACTGCATCGCGGAACCTTCCGGCGACACGCCAACTGCTCAATTCCATCACCGACTTGATTTTCTCCTTCAGGGCTCGGCACACTAGAACTTTAGGTGAGATCATAGCCATTCGATGACTCGCCCAATGGGTTAGGTGATCACCAGGCCCTCTTTTCTTCGTTCTTTCATCTTCCTTGTTCCTTTTTTGCTCATTAGTGTCCATGCTTTGTTCCTCAATCCAAATACCTAGAAATCAAGGAGTTACATCAGTTATTTGCACAAAATAAGCATTTGAGGACACTAAATCTATCCAAACAAATCCCTAAATGAGTCCAAATTGTGGACTCATCACCTACCCCTTTTCCCCAGAACTTTGATGAATTTTCTTGTTCATTTTTTTACCATAACTCAAGAACTTCTGAAGAACTCAATAATCAAGATCCCAATAGAAACTTCAACAAAATCCCTCAAGAACTCAATTTCTCTACTTTCAAGAACGTAAATACGATGAAATAAATCATGATTGGTGCGTGGGTGAACCAACCCAAAGCTATGTGATCTCATATACCTTGTAGGGATTAACCCTTGGTGAAATCCACAAGCAAAATCTCAAGAACGATGATGAACTTTGGCTTTTCTCTTCTTTTCTCCTCTTGAGTTCTTTTTCCAAAAACCCTAGCGTGAAATCTTTGAGTGCGTAAACTAAACTGATTCAGTTTAAACCCTTACTTAATTACTAAAAATGAAATAAATTAATTGGGTATGGAAAATTCTAAAATACCCCTTTAAAATCCGGTTAACTTTCCTTATCTAGATAGTCCAACTTCAAACGGGCATATCTCCCTCATACGAGCTTGAAAATTAGGAAACTCGATGGAGTTTGAAAGATAATTCCAAGACCTTTCATTTGATATCTTATTTGCAACCAAACTCATCATGTACTGAAAGTTATGGACGTTTGAAGTTGACCCAAAACATATACTTAGCAAACTTGCCACATTTTCCAAATCTGATCTTTCCAAAAATTGTTTTCTTTCTAATTCTAGTTCTTTCAAATAGTGGGGTGTTACATAGATGATGAGATAGATCCATGGCTTTAGAGTGTGAACTCCAAACCTAAGGGGGAGATGATAAGATGAGAAATCAAATTAAGTATTGAGGATGAGATAGTGATGTCTTCCGAAAGAGTTTTAGAGGTATATCAATCCATTCATAATCTTACGTATTCCTCAAGTCCTGTTATTACAACATCTTTTTGACATTTCTAATATCAGAATTGTGTCTATTACCTATGCTCATACACTTTAGAGAGATTCAGATCTATGCTAGTTTCCAGAATGAGGGGCAAAGCCTTTATCCCATTAACCTCAAGCTTAATCCATAAAGTTATGGATATTAGCCTCATGATATGAACCTATTCATATGAGTATTCATGTCTCATAGTATGTTTAGTCTCACAAGTTCATGATTTACTCTCTATGGCTACCAACATAATGTTACGTCGTGCATATTCTTCTATCAGAATTCTCGAATGAATCATGCTTATGATGTTTCCCTCTAAAGTCCTTTCAGTAATCCTTTTTAGTTTTGGAGACTGGTGTTGTTGATAGTAATTGTGTTATGATGGAGGAGAGGATTGTTATTTCATATTGTGATAATGATGGTGTGCTTATTCCATCTAAGTTTATGAATGTGGAGGAAGAAGGAGATAAAGTTTTACAATGAGTACTAAGTCCGCTTTCTAGTGGTAATGCATGAAAGTTCAGTTGGTAGAGATGATGAGAGGGTGAGAAGTTCTTAGAAAGTGGGTTAGTAGGAGTCTATGGAGTGGTTAAAGTTCTAAGCTTGAATGTGGTGTTGTTATAATGTGGGCAATGTGTGATACATTAGGTATTTCGTGATATGAGCTCAAGGTTAGTTGAATGTAGTGGTAAGGAGTAGTATTCTTGGGATGAAAATTTCCTACAAAGGTATAAAACCTCAATCTTGTGATTTAGATCAGAATAATCACCCTATGTTAAGTACTTTGTGATTCTGAGTTAGACTTGAATATAATAAGAGTAAACCCTTTCCATTCTCAGACCAACTGTCATTCGAGGATGAATGATCCCAAGGGGGAGATATTGTAACACCCCAAAAATTTTGAAGTTAAGACTCGAATCATTCTTCATTTACTTGTAAGGTCATATAGGGTGATTCATAAATTGCCCATATGTGTAAATTTAAATTCTTTATGTTGGAATGATTTTGTATATCAATTAAGGTCACTAAAAACTCCTACCACAAAGTTGAGTTGAAAGTTTCCTTACCGATTAAGTTTTGATTTAAGATTCTCCTTGGGTCAACTTCAAACAACCATATTTCTTAGAATATAAAGAGTTATGTGGCCCATAACCTATTAAATTAAAGGTATTTGAGTCTACTTTCCAATGCCACCAATTTCATGTCAATCCAATTTTGATTAAAAAGTCATGACCATTTTAGAAACTGGTGTAGCGCAATTCCGTTTTAGCCGCGGGAAAATTCTAAATAAGGTAATTGTCTTCTCCTTATACCACTAGGAAAACCTTAAAAATGGATTTGTTACCTCCTATAAAGCCCTAAACAATCCTATTTTCTTCTTTTGATCCATCATTCTCTTCTCTCTCAAACCCTAAGGCAAAACCCTAAGGAAAAATCGAAGTAGAAGACTCCATTCAAGATTTTTTCCATCTTTTTCAAGACTCTTCTTCAAGGTAAGTTTTTCTCTAAGAATTTCATTCTTTCCAACTCAAATTCCTCCATACAATTATGAATCACTAATGAAAATCATAAATCTTGGCCATAGAGATTTCAAGAAACTAATTCAAGAATCTCAAGAAAGATTTTCTTGATTGTTTACCTTCAAGCTAGGGTTTCAAGGCATCTAATCAACTTCTTCTTTAAGATTATTCAAGAACCTTGTTCTTTCAGGTATGTAAGCCTATCATACTGTTTGACTAGTTTGTCCTCATGCCCTACATCTACTTTTAGATTAGTAAAAGAGTAATCTAGGATTCTTCCCTAGATTTGAGTATTCTTGAGATAAGTTGATTTTGAGTTCTTGAGTTCATATTTCTTTTAAAAATTACATTCCTAATTATTGAGTTTCTATATTGTTATTGAGATCCTTGAGTTGATTTGTTCATGTATATATTTCAGCATGAACCCTATTTTGAGTTATATATTTTGAAAAGCTTTTTCAAAAAGCCAACACTTGAGTTCTTAAACTGAGTTTTGAGAAAGTAAAGATGAGTTTTGAGAAAAGAGTTTCTAAAACATGATTACTATGACAATCGAGTATTCCATCAATGTATGAGCAGTATGGTATCTAGATATACCATCAATATTTATGTGGTATGACTTCCCGAGTCATCAATGATAATATTAAAATATAGTTTTGATATGTTTTTTGAGAAAGAGTTTTCAAGTATGAATTGAGTAATAGTATAAGGGGACTATGTATTCCCAGAGGTATCAATTTTTACATTGATAAAAGAGAAACTGAGATTTCTAAATGAGTTATTAGTTCAAAAGATATTTCAAAAGAAGCTAACTCTTTTAAGAGGGTAGTTTGAGCAATTATCTCAAATTAGAGGAAGAGTTATGTTTTTAAACATATGAGCATAAGTATATATATTTGGGAGTAATATTGAGCACCGATTTGGGGGAGTGTTCAGAAAACTCAAAGCCCCCATAAGCCATATCTGCCAACATGGGTAAAGGATCATACTTTTTAGATTACTCCTTATTGCTTAGTGGATCCACTTAGTTGAGGTGTCGTAGTCTCCCAGAAAGGTATAGGACAGTTCTGGCAGCGTTGGCGAGACATTGTATCATCATGTAGCTCATAGTGATGGTTGTCGGTTAGAGAATCTCCCAATATAGTTAAAGTGTATTTTTATATATCACTTATTATGTTCAGTTCAGAGATGAGAAAGTATATTGTAATCTTTAAATGATTTAACTCTTTTATTTCTTTACATTGAGCTTGAGTACATTGTTATCTATTGCAGTCCTTTCTTTTAGTTATTTGTTATTCTGCTATATTACATACTCGTACATTCAATGTACTAATGTCATTCGACCTGCATCTTTTAATGATGTGCATACAGTTTCTTAGGATCCTCAACAAGAGTATGTTGATATCACTTCATCCGCTCGTCTGCTTATGACTGAGACCTCCTTACTTTTGGAGTACACCAGTTTTATGAGTTGTTAGTAGTAGATCTTTTAAGGAGTCGTGGGTCTTGTCCGGACACTCATCTTTATATAGTAGAGGATTCATCGATAGAAAGTTTTCGACAGACTTTTAGTTCTCAAATGATTTATTTAAACTTTAACTTATGATTCATACTCAGTATATTCAGCAAAATTTTGAGATTTAGTAAGTTGTTTTTAAGCATTTCTTTCAATTTGATGCTTATGTATGCTCAAGTTAGTCTTCCGCTTGTAGTCAGCCAGGATGAGGATTCGATTAGGGACCAGCAATTGTTCTCGAGTGTCGGCCACATCCAGGGTGTAGGCTCGGGTCATGAAACTTACCACAAATACTTGAGGTTTGAGTTGGACCGAAAAGATCCATATGAAGTAATTGAAGAGGACTAGTGGTACTTACAGTAACCTTGACCTTGAAGGAAGCACGAGTTTGCTTACCAAGTTGACAAGCATCACATATATGATCCTTCTCAGTATATTCAGCAAAATTTTGAGATTTAGTAAGTTGTTTTTAAGCATTTCTTTCAATTTGATGCTTATGTATGCTCAAGTTAGTCTTCCGCTTGTAGTCAGCCAGGATGAGGATTCGATTAGGGACCAGCAATTGTTCTCGAGTGTCGGCCACATCCAGGGTGTAGGCTCGGGTCATGAAACTTACCACAAATACTTGAGGTTTGAGTTGGACCGAAAAGATCCATATGAAGTAATTGAAGAGGACTAGTGGTACTTACAGTAACCTTGACCTTGAAGGAAGCACGAGTTTGCTTACCAAGTTGACAAGCATCACATATATGATCCTTCTCA